>JACYXH010000217.1:177500-207500 GCA_026745465.1 Lota lota | reverse complement strand
CGTGCGTGGGTCTCTCGTCCCACAGTGCCCACGTGAACACGCACGGACCAGAGGTTCTCTTGCGCGCGCGTGCGTACGTACAACCATGCACCGCTTTCATTTCCACAGCCCTGACAGCTCTGTAATCTCTCTGAAATCCGTTCATTCTGTTTTTTTGTTTTCCTTCTGACTCCTGTTTTGGAAAAGGTGAATGCAAACGGGCATTCCAGAATACAAAGCCACACACACACACACACACACACACACACACACACACACACACACACACACACACACACACACACACACACACACACACACACACACACACACACACACACACACACACACACACACACACACACACACACACACACACACACACACACACACACACAGCCCAGTGCTGGCAAAACAAGAGCAGAGACAACCTTTTCTTTTTCCTCCTTTTTTTTATGGGCACGTATGCAATGCGTGTTCGTGTGTGTGTGTGTGTGTGCGCGCGCATGGCGTCTCGCTGCATACTTTGGGTCATCTCGTTGGGGTCACAGGGTCGTTTAAGGTCGACTGCCCACCGATAATGAAGCATGCCACTTTAGGGTGTTGTGCTGTGGAGGGGAGACTGCTCATTTTAGTTGTGTCGGGGGCGGGTATTGTTCCTTTGTAGTATGCATTCCACCACCATTCACTGTGTCCAAGTATTTGGTATCCTGTAGCGCTACAGTATCGCTATCCACACAGCGTCTTACTGGAGGATCTCTTCCCACTGGGATTCAAAGAATTGTACATTAGATGACTATTTTGGACGTAATTTAAACTCGTTATTTTTTTGCTATACGGTCCGCATGACCGTTACCTAGGTAACTCACTGCCATCCCAGAAGGGGAGCCCCTCTTCGTGGTTCCCCTCTTCGAGCTTCCCGCTACACTTCATGGGAGTGAATTAGTTTGGGGCTCCGTGGTTGGGGAGGGAGAGTCTAAGCTCGTCTACAGGTCTCTGATTCAGTGGTTATGATAGATTGCTCCAGTGAAATGTGCAGGACCTGATTCATACACGTTCTCTTTTAAAGCAGGGCTAGAATAGAGTCATTTTCTGCTGCACACACACACACACACACACACACACACACACACACACACACACACACACACACACACACACACACACACACACACACACACACACACACACACACACACACACACACACACACACACACACACAATATGGAGCCAAACAACTGGTAACAATTTTGTTCCGGTTTTGTAGTTCTTAATTACTGAACAGGAACAATGTAGTAGTACTTTTATTTCTATTTTACTAGAGTTGTCTCGACTATAATGTCCCCGGACCTTATTGTCTCTTCTCTCTTTAACATTGAGAATGTCTGTGAATTATAACTAAATTGCAGTTGATCAAATTGTGTGTGCATGCAGGCATGCGAGTGTGTGTTTGTGCATGTGTGTGTGTTTGTGTGTGTGCGTGTGTGGCCCTCGGTAGTATATAGCATGCCTGCATTGCCACATGGTTTCCATTACATCTCTACGGCATGTTTGTTTTCCCTATTAATCCCCTTTTCCTCTATTATCAACAAGTACATCAAAACTGCCCCAAACGACTAGCCCATAAAACACACGCGCACACACGCACACACTCACACGCAGACCATTAAAAATAAATGATGGGCCTTCTACCATGGCCTTATAACATTCTCAGAGTAATTTTTCAGTTAGCATTCCCTCTCTTTTTCTTTATCTTGTTCGCCCCTTCGTCATAAATTTAAAAATAAGCTGTATGTGTGTGTGTGTCTTGGAGATATACTAGCAACACATGCATGTTTTTCTGTATTATGTAAACTGTGCAGACCAGTTATATCCCCCACACTCCATGTAAAGCGTTTTGGGTGCCTTGGAAAGCCCAGTAAAAATGTCATAAAAAAATATTATCACTTAACCTAATTTAAGTGTATTTCCTGCTCTAAGAGGGACTGGATCTTAAAGCTAGAGTTGGCAATTTGAAAGTATCAAACAGAGAAAATCCCTTCAGGCCTCGCTCCGAAGTCCTCCACAGAAACCCGTGATGATGGAAGACTCGGGTCTTGAGCAATGAGTGAACGGGCAGAGTGCGCAGGTAGGCAGGAGGACCCACAGGGAGTGTGACGTGAAGGAAACGACTGGACGAGCTGACGACGGCAGCCACAGATACTGGATTTCTTTCTTTTTTGTCATAGCGTTCGATTTATTCGCTTTAGTTGGGATGTCAGGAGAATTTCAACAGCTGTATCACAAAATGCTTCTAAAGTAAATGGCCTACCCTAGCTTCAATTGGACATCAGATTGTAATTCGGTACAGAAGATGGGCCCCGGTCCCCAGGTGCAGGCGTCACGTGACATAAACGCCGTAACCAACAACTGGTCCTGATGTCTTCCAGCTGCTCCCTGTGGTTCTGACCTTTGCAACAAATTGGCTTGTGTTTACAAGGGTGTGTGTGTGTGTGTGTGTGTGTGTGTGTGTGTGTGTGTGTGTGTGTGTGTGTGTGTGTGTGTGTGTGTGTGTGTGTGTGTGTGTGTGTGTGTGTGTGTGTGTGTGTGTGTGTGTGTGTGTGTGTGTGTGTGTGTGTGTCAGGCCTGCAGTAGGTGCTGGGGTCGAGCTAGCTGCTGATATAAGCCACACTGTGGGTTGCTGCCCGTGGCTAGGCTGTTACCATGAACCCATTAAAGATGTGGGTTTAATGTTGTGTGTCATGCAAGTGCACCCGTCACTATGTCTCGTGCTGCCTGGATCAACCCACTACATTCTTTTTATGCCACATTGGCTCATTGTGTGCTGTGTTGTTTGCATTGAGGACTAGTAATGTAACATAATTATAAGTAATTTGAGGTTCCTAACGTTTATAGTAAAGTGTTTTTGACTGTGAACCACTTTTTTGTTTTGACTCCCACCATTAGAACGATGATGGGAGCCCGAATGGTAAACGGAGTAATGTGTAAACCTGAATGAACGTGAAGTAGTGTAAAGAAAGGATTATCAACAATAATATACTTTTTCATTTGAAAGAACTTCATTTTCTGATAACTTTCAGGACTTGTAGAAAGTGTTGAAGTTACGGGCATAACAGCACAGTCAGACACACAACAAGTAAAGGCAACATAGGGAGAAGCTATGGTAAACATAACGTTTTTGCCCAAATCACCACAGCTGTATTACAATTAAGAAAAACTGATCACACAAAACCCTGAGACAATGGCAGATAATTATGAACACAGTAAGACCTAACATAAAATAACCACATTTAAGAAAATAAATAAATAAATATGGCATTACATTTGAAATACCCAGTGCCATCAAAAAGCTAAGTGAACTGGCTCAAAGACATATGACTTTGCCACCTTGTGGCTTAAAATTGACTTTTGTTCATACATTTTGCCCTTCTCACCTTGAGAGTTCAAACTTGTCAGTGACTCTACGGTTAAAGTCGGGGATGTCTTTGACCAGTTTATTTTCCATAGAGAGCACGGCCAGTGCATGGAGACGACCCTGTGACATTGTGTTCCTGAGGAAGGTCTTGATTCTCTTCAGTGTTGAACACCAACACACAAAATCGGTCTTCTTTGAACCATCGCCTCCACTAGCGCAAGGTTAACGGCATCATACAAGAAGTTGATGTTCTTGCCCACGAACGCACAAAATGGACAAAACATTGTTATCTGTAATAAAACTAACTTCCCCATTTGTAGGCAACAATAGTCCCCAGGAAATAATAGTCGGCCCGTCTCATTGTCAACATGCGTTGTCGCTCACTCTGTTGTGTTTTGATGGGATTTGCATGTGTGGTGTTTTGATGGCTTTTGCAAAGCGTTTTGGATATGCAGTTGGTTCGACCAGCTCGGCCACCGTATTACGGTGTGTAAATCCGCAGCATTCAGATGAAGGCTGTTACGGTGCAGGTTGGGGCGTATTGAGGGGAGCGAACTGCGTAGGTACAACTTACAAAGCAAATATTCTTGCGCTCCAGTCCGGAAATACGTGACCTCATACTTTAGCCAACGTTTTTCAATTCTACATTTCATTGCAGATTATACCTTTACCATACTCACTAACTATATAATATTTACCTTTTGTCATTTAAAAAAATTGATATGTTTCAAAGTAATTTCTCTTGTTTGGTGAAGGTCGTCTTCTTCTTGTTCTTGGTTGTGGGTGGTGGTGGTGGTGGTGGTGGGGCGGCACCCTAGCGCCCTCTATTGGCCGCAGCAGTAGTAATAGAGTTTGAATCAAACCGTAATCTCAACGTTTCTCCCGCGTTTCGTTCGCTCCCCCGTAGGCAACCCGCGCCACCCTGACGTCCCACTGCACGTCGCTGGGCGACTCCCTGCGCAAGGAGAACGAGCTGGCGCTGATCATCGACGGGCAGACGCTGAAGTACGCGCTCTCCTTCGAGCTGCGCCAGGCCTTCCTGGACCTGGCGCTGTCCTGCAAGGCGGTCATCTGCTGCAGGTAGCAGACATGCACCACGTGTACACACACACACACACACACACACACACACACACACACACACACACACACACACACACACACACACACACACACACACACACACACACACACACACACACACACACACACACACACACACACACACACACACACACACACACACACACACAAGACGGTAAACAAGTGCATGTTAACACAGCAGTGTCTTAAATGTAGTACAAGGGCCACTAAGTGGTTAGCAACATTTCAATAAGGAACATAACTCTGAGGAGTTGAGTAGTCTGATGGAGTTGGGGAAAACGTGATTTGTTTGGAAATGGGAGGGACCTGGATCTGCGTCCTGAGGGGAGGTGGTTGTCATGGCGGGGCAAAGTTTGTGTTGTGTCTGAGGCTATGTGGGATCTTTTTAACCATTGTCCATCTGCTGTGTGAATGGGACACACACACACACACACACACACACACACACACACACACACACACACACACACACACACACACACACACACACACACACACACACACACACACACACACACACACACACACACACACACACACACACACTTGCATAAAAACACTCTCTGACTATACAGGGTGACTGTATGTTTGTGTATAGGTGACAAACATACAGTCACTCTCTGACTATACAGAGTGTATGTTTTGTGTATATGTGACAAACATACAATCACTCTCTGACGATACAGAGTGTATGTTTGTGTATAGGCGATAAACATACAGTCACTCTCTGACTATACAGAGTGTATGTTTGTGTATAGGTGACAAACATACAGTCACTCTCTGACGATACAGAGTGTATGTTTGTGTATAGGTGACAAACATACAGTCACTCTCTGACGATACAGAGTGTATGTTTGTGTATTGGTGACAAACATACAGTCTGTCATTAACCCGCTTCATTCGCGATGTATTTCAGAATACCGTGGCTCACCACTACACACCTTACACCTTTCCTCTATGATTCCTAATGGATTTCAATCCAAATGTATCGTATAGAAAATGCTCATTTCCATCCACCACTGTTATGCGGTTATCAGGAGTTGGTCCATGGAGGTAAGCAGAAGGTGGTGCTGAGTCTCCAGTCAGGTCATTATACCCTGCAGGAGAACAGACCTCATTAAAATGAAGGAAACGAAGGCTTGGTGTCTGAAAGCACACTGGACAATGGAAATGGAGAGCTTTGAACAACTAACATCACAGCTATGTTAGAGGATGAGATTTTATTGAAAACATTATTAAAGTCACTATCGATCAGCATGGACTACAGAGATGTCCAGGTTATTTTAAGAGCTGCTTGGAATGCGACTTTGAAGTCATGGCATATGTGTATCATTTATTCACATGTATTGGCTGAATCTGTTTCCATTGCCATTCCATTCCATCCTTAGTTGCAGTAAGCTTTTATCGATACGCTAACCTTTCCACCTCCCTCAAGAGTAAAAAAGGTTTCGCGATAATTCTAAACATTTTCGGCATTTCCACTCTGGTTTTCTTATGCTTAAATGCACCTATTGTTAATCTCTGCATGCACACACATCGAAGACCCCCGTCATGCAAGTGTGGTGGAACTTGCCTGTGTGTGGAAGTCTGTGCGCTGGTGCATGTGAGTGTGCACGTGTGTTTGTGTGGAAGTCTGTGCCCGGTGCATGTGAGTGTGCACGTGAGTGTGCGAGGCCCCATGCCGTTGGCCCCAGGTCAGTACATGAAGGAGGAGGATGAAAGGCTGGCCTGCTGCTCAGTGGGGGGGGGGGGGGGGGGGGGGGGGGGGGGGGGGTCATTTCCATGCCCCTAGCTGCATGGAAATGTCAAAGTCATGGCTCACTTAACCATGCTTCTACCCCCCGATCCTGCCACACACTCACATGTATGGTATGAGTGAGTGAGCACGGCCTTATATATGTTTCAATTCATGCAAAGTGGTCTCCCTTCATAGAATGTTTACCATGCTTGACCTTATTTGGGCATCTTTCCACTCCATGCCAGCTGTGATGTTTAGCTAAATACTTTCCACTCAGCCCCTTTTTGTGTGTGTATATCTGTGTGTGTGTGTGCATATCTGTGTGTGTAAGAAAAAGTAAGGGGAGTAATTGTCGTGCATAAAAGCCATATCCGGACGCAGGTCTCAGAGGCTCTCTCTCTGTGTTTCTGGCTCTCTCTCTCCCTGTAACAGCATGCTGGTGTTTAATGAGCTATGCTAGCTTAGTGTTGGCCTTCATATTCAAAAGCAACTTGTGTGTGTGTGTGTGTGTGTGTGTGTGTGTGTGTAATGCAACTTTGTATGGCTGCTCAATGTCCTCTTAATAATAGACTCCCTCTTCAAGGCTATGAATAATGTTGAATTGTGTGCGTGTGTTTCCGACTCCACCGTGTGTTTGTGTAACAGAGGACTCTGTAGCTCTGTGTTCAGTCTCACTGTGAAGAGCTGTCCTCTCCCCAACGTTTACACAGAGAACGAGGCGGGTGAGAGACACCGAGGGAGAGGGAGGAAAGAGAGGGGGAGGGAGGGAGTAAGGGAGAGTCAACGAGAGAGGAGAAGGTTTGGGAAGAGAGACGGGGGGGAGAGAAAAGCGGGGGAGTGAGGGAGAAGGAGGGCGATGGAGGGACGGAGAAGAGAGGAAGAGTGAGGGAGAGAGAGCGACGATGAGAGATTTGTGGTCAGAGACAGACGGACGTGTTCAGTCAGACGTGCAACACGCATGCAGACGCACACACGCACACACACACACACACTCACTCACTCACTCACTCGCTCGCGCACACACGCCTAGGCACAACACAAACGACATGGGGCTCATCCAATCCTTCAACGCGAGACAGAGCAGCCAAGTCTCTCTGAGGGCGTCCCCCTGGTGTGTGTGTGTGTGTGTGTGTGTGTGTGTGTGTGTGTGTGTGTGTGTGTGTGTGTGTGTGTGTGTGTGTGTGCGTGTGCGTGGACCACCCAGCCGTGTGGTCTCAGCTTGACCGAGGTCTTCACATATTCAGCAGACAGACCTGCTTTATGGCCCATGGGCATGGTGCCAGCCACAGGTGTGTGTGTAGGTGTATACGTACGGTGTGTGTGTGTGTGCATGATGTGTGTGTGTGTAGGTGTATACGTACGGTGTGTGTGTGTAGGTGTATACGTACGGTGTGTGTGTGCATGATGTGTGTGTAGGTGTATACATACGGTGTGTGTGTGCATGATGCGTGTGTGTGTAGGTGTAAACGTACGGTGTGTGTATGTAGGTGTATACGTACGGTGTGTGTGTGTGTGTGCATGATGCGTGTGTGTGTAGGTGTAAACGTACGGTGTGTGTATGTAGGTGTATACGTACGGTGTGTGTGTGTCTGGTCTGTGTACACATTCTGGCTGAATCATCAAACGGTTGATCATTTCATTTTGGAACATCCTTATCCAAAGGGACACACTGACACACAATCTTTGTGTGTGTGTGTGCGCGGCTAGCTCCTGACCTGTGCCCCCTTTGAATCACACAGCTGAACATCATTTCATATTATGATGTTTTATCATGGGGAGCATCGAAGCATGAGTCCATTCTGCACGCAGGGAGTACACAGCCCACCTCTGAACCCTGAGCACATCACTCCTTAGGGGGCTGTTGAACCTCTGCTTACCTCCTCCCTACCCCACCTTGTCCTACACGCACGCACATGCACGGACACACACACACACACACACACGTGCATGAACATGCACACACGCAGACACACATGTGCATGAACACACACACACACGTGCATGAACACGCACACACACACACACACACACACATACACTATCCACGAGGAAGCGTTTGGAAAGTCCCGCATTTAGCTGCTTTCTTACTCAGTAGTTAGTAACTTTGGATCCATTGCATTACTCTGCCTTTGTTATTTTAGACCATGATCGGAGTCATTTCACCGTTTTATTTAACCTCGACGACAACACACAACACAACTGACACAACCTAATCGCACACAAAACCATACCAGCAAAGTGACGCGACACAACAAACCGGCGTACTTTGGACGGTGTCCCCCAAGGCCTGTAACGCAGCCTCCTTGAGTTCCTCATTGTTACTGTAGACACACACACACACACACACACACACACACACACACACACACACACACACACACACACACACACACACACACACACACACACACACACACACACACACACACAGTTGACTGATGCAGGTCAAGAGGGTGGAGTACCACAGAGACAAGTGTATACACAGACAATGGCTACCACACACAGGATTTAAGTTTGCACACACGCACGAGCACGCATGCACGCACACATAGACATACGCACGCACACATAGACACCCGACCATAGGCAATGAACACGCATGCAGTCAAGTTCACACACATGTAATCTTACACACGCTAAGACGCTAAAACACAAAGAAATCTGCTACACACAGGCAAACCTTATGCACGTCATACACACAATCACCTCTGGGGCCCCTCATACACACATGACGTTGCAGATACTTGTATACCTAACAGTCACCACACACAAGCAGATGTATACACAAACACCAAACACAGGCTACACACAGTGTCATTAGCCAAGCCGTTAATCATCTATTTGAACACAACGGTGTTCAAATCAAAACGTAGTAGAGGCCTACTTGCGTGTTTGTGTACATCTTGACTTTGGCACCCTATCATCAACCTCCCTCTCTTCCCTTTCTACAACTCTTCTGTTGTGCTGCCTTTTTACCATTTCTTTCTCACGCTTTCTTCCTATTTTTCTTTCTTTCTTATGCCTTTTCTTGTTTTCTTTTTTCCTGTCTTTTCTCTTCCCCATCCCTCTCTCTTTCTCTTCCACCCTCTCTTTCCCCTTCTATCTTTCTCTCCCCCCTTGTCTCTCTCTTTCCCTCTCTCCTCCCCCTCCCCTCTCTGTTATGGGGCTCATAGTAGGAGACACTAACCCCTCTCCTCCCTGCCTCCCCCTCCCCTCTCTGTTATGGGGCTCATAGTAGGAGACACTAACCCCTCTCCTCCCTCCCCCTCCCCTCTCTGTTATGGGGCTCATAGTAGGAGACACTAACCCCTCTCCTCCCTCCCCCTCCCCTCTCTGTTATGGGGCTCATAGTAGGAGACACTAACCCCTCTCCTCCCTCCCCCTCCCCTCTCTGTTATGGGGATCATAGTAGGAGACACTAACCCCTCTCCTCCCTGCCTCCCCCTCCCCTCTCTGTTATGGGGCTCATAGTAGGAGACACTAACCCCTCTCCTCCCTCCCCCTCCAGGGTGTCTCCCCTGCAGAAGTCTGAGATCGTGGACATGGTGAAGAAGCACGTTAAGGCCATCACCCTGGCCATCGGCGACGGGGCCAACGACGTGGGGATGATCCAGACAGGCCCACGTGGGCGTGGGCATCAGCGGCAACGAGGGGATGCAGGCCTGCAACTCCTCCGACTACTCCATAGCGCAGGTGGGCACGGCGTGACGCCAGCGATGAGCGCAGTGGGAGTGCCGCTGGTTCAGGCATGTGGAGATGTGTTGAGAGCACGACAGGCTTCCATCTTGCAAACTTGTAAACAGCCTTTGGGAGAAACTCCTCAAATATCGTTGGCGGAAGGGGGGGGGGGGGGGGGGGGGGGGGGGGGGGGTGTAATCAGACCTCGGATTTCCTGAGGCAGCCCTTTGATTGGCGGAGAGAGCTTTAAAAAAACATCCGCCTCCAGGAATAGCATAACTATATTATATTTAACTGGAAACACCTTACCCTATTGTAATTCCATTGTTTGTGAGTATCATCACTCATACGACTTTAGTAGTTGACATTGTAAGTAAAACTCTGGTTGTGTAAGATTTTGTTCACACATCAGGACGTTGTTATACATGGATGTGGCATCAGCATTGGAAAAACAAAGCACTCCGACACTCACACATGTGTGTCCATGTATTATGGCAGGAGGCACTGTAAATGCATAGCAAGCTTCAGCGTTCATTCATATTGCTGAGGTTCCTCTGAGCGCTGAGTTAAGCTAACACACATGTGCACATGTCCCGTGGAGAGCAGCGGCGGTTTGGCTAGCCACTCCACAGCTTATAGTTGGTAGCAGCGCGCTGCTAATTATTTACATGTTTTCCCCCGTGGGAAAGGAAAGCGAGATGGAGGGGAGAGAGGGAGGGTTGAGTTATTCAAGGCACTAACTGAAACTCGGGAGGCTGCACTTTTAGTTTTGCATCTCGCTTAATCTCTCTTACCATCTTAAACTGTGTTGAGCTCTGACTCTCTCTCTCTCTCTCTCTCTCTCTCTGTCTCTGTCTCTGTCTCTGTCTCTCTCTCTCTCTCTCTGTCTGTCTGTCTGTACATGCTTACTTTCCCGTCTTCCTTAAACGGTCACATATAGCGTTGCATTCATGTCTTAACATCGCCGCCCTGTGTCTTGTGCTCTTTGCTGATTGGCAGTTCGCCTACCTGGAGAAGCTGCTATTGGTGCACGGAGCCTGGAGCTACAACCGTGTCACCAAGTGCATCCTCTACTGCTTCTATAAGAACGTTGTCCTCTACATTATAGAGGTAGGCAACAAACACACACACACACACGCACGCACGCACGCACGCACACACACACACAGTCTTACATTAACAGAGACATTTTGCAGCTGTTTGTCGACATGGTTGACAATGATGGATGAGGTTCCCCACTGGTGTCTGCTTTCTGTCTTTTTCACACACACACACACACACACACACACACACACACACACACACACACACACACACACACACACACACGCACATCTTACAAGTTTCACACAAGTAGTGAGTGTGTGTTGGTGGGGGTGGTTGTGGAGGCACATTTCTGCACTGGCCCGTCTCTTATGAAGGGGACATTTGTCAGCTGTGCCCATCCCGTGTGTGTGTGTCCCTCACCCACCTCTCCACCCCCCTCTGTCTGACGTTGATGATGTCAGCAGGTGCAGACCCTCATGAGACCCCCAGCCCCGCTAGCTTCACTGTGTGTGTGTGTGTGTGTGTGTGTGTATGTGTGTCTGTAATGGTCCAGTCATGTGATGGGTTCCCCCACCCTAACAGAGCACCCTAGGTCAAAGGTAAAGGGCAGCCTCTCGTCCACTTAGTTGAGATTGCCTGTGTGTGTGTGTGTGTGTGTGTGTGTGTTTAGCATACCATAGGAATGTGTTTGTGCACTCTGAAAGCTCCAGAGATTCCTCCTCTATCTGACCCCGGATCAGCTGGCGGCTCCTGTAGCTGTCTCCTGCATCTGTGCGACTGCGTTAGTGAAAGTGACCCCCGAGGGCCAACAGTCTCCTTCTAACACGCCCTTGCTTTGGCTCCTGAGTCTCGCAAACGAAAGGTACTGAGGCCCCCGATTTGGAGAACCTGCCAGGCACCCTTGAGCAAGATGTCCGGCCTCTCCCCACGGTGCCTCACTGGTACAGACTCAACCTGCTTTAGAGAAGACTTAAATAACTATTATTAATGCTAGAATCTTTGAATAAAGAAAGTTTGGTGGTTGCTTGTATCCAAAGTGCATACATTCTTAGCGTGGGAGTTGAACCCCTAACCCTGGCAATGTTTACGCCGTGCTCCACACAGGACGATTTATTACAGAACCACGTATTCTATCGAGTCTCTGAAAAAAGACGGATAAACTGAGCACAAAATAAAAAAGTATTTTGTATTATTCTTTATATTTTTATTTTTTTTATGTCATGTGACCTGAGCCTCCCTCTGAACCATTCCAACCAGTTCTTCTACCTCCGACTCTTCTGGAACTTTCCCATTCTGACAATCGGACGTGTGGGATGTGTCCCCTGCTCTGTTGATGTCCGTCCCCAAGGCAGTTTCCCTCCTCTATTGTCCTCATCCCCTCTCTCTTCCCCAGCTCTGGTTCGCCTTTGTCAACGGCTTCTCGGGCCAGATCCTGTTTGAGCGCTGGTGTATAGGACTCTATAATGTGGTGAGTATACCTGACGTCTCTCTCTGTCTCTGTTGTCTCTGCTGTCTCTCTCATAGATAGATAGATAGATAGATAGATTTCTATAGAGATATAGATATATATGTATATATATATATATATATATATATATATATATATATATATAGTAATAGTACAGTAGAAAATGAAGTAATGGTCGGGATGGGAGTGAGTTACTCAAACTACGTCTGTCTCTAGCTCTCTCTCTCTCTCTCTGTCTCTCTGTCTTTCTGTCTCTCTCGTCCTCCATTTACTGCAGTCAGGTTCAAAACCATGTCTTTCAGTCAGTCCGTTGAGGCTCCGTCTTTTTCGTGTCATCGTGTGTGTTTTGGCCTCGTCTTTCTACCTGGTGTTTGTTTGTCAGACGATTGACTGAACCTCTGAGCTCCGCAGTCCGCCGCCGGCCGCCATTTTGGGGGCCAAACGAAAGCCCATGTGATGGAGCCTCTGATTGTACATGCAGTCGGTTGTCTCTGTTAAAGTGTGTGTGTGTGTGTGTGTGTGCGCGTGTGCGCGTGCGTGCGTGCGTGCGTATCCACAGATCTTTACCGCCCTGCCCCCGTTCACCCTGGGGATCGTTGACCGGCCGTGCAGCCAGCAGAACATGCTCCGCTTCCCCCAGCTCTACCGCATCACCCAGAACGCAGAGGGCTTCAACACCAAGGTGCACACACACCCACACACACACACCCACACAATAATCCCAGCCCTGACCACAGGCCACACTATGGGCCACCGAGTGTTGGTCTTGAGACTCTGCATTTGACTTGTCATGCCTGTCGAGTTATGTCTATGGGTTTCGATGAGTGCCTGCGAGAGAGAGAGAGGGGGGCGAGAGAGAGGGGCGAGCGGGCAAACAAGACCCAGGTTGTTTACATGGCAACTAATGAGATTCATAGGGCTTGAATAAGGAAGCCTTTCATTTTGGAGTGTGTGTGTGTGTGTGTGTGTGTGTGTGTGTGTGTACAGAAGGCTAGCTGTTTGATGGTGGTGGTGGTTAATACTGTGGCTTCTGTTTTAGTTTAGACTGTTTATTGGCCTTAGCTTGCAATTAACCAAATGTTCCACTCTCTACTCGTTTGTTTGTCTGTCTCTCTCTCAGGTGTTTTGGGGTCACTGTATAAACGCACTGATCCACTCAATCATTCTCTTCTGGTTCCCACTCAAAATGTTGGAGCATGGTAAGTCTTGTTTGCTTTAACTTTGTTTATCAGACTTTATCCTAGCTTGCACAGTCTAGTTGTGTATGTATGGGACGTCGTCTGAGGCCGACCTCCATGTGTCCCCCTAGATTCTCCCTTCAGTGACGGCCGTGGAAACGACTACCTGTTTGTGGGGAACATGGTGTACACAGTAAGCAGCTTCTGCTTCCTCCGTCACTCTGTGTGTGTGTGTGTGTGCGTTACTGTATACATTTTGAATGGTGTGTGTTGATGTTGGCGTGAACAGTGTCTACAGGGGTACTTAGGGTTGTTACAGGGGGTGTCCGGTCACTGAGTCTAGTCATGGAGTCTGCTCTGTCCTAACTTATCTCCCCTGCCTTGCATTCAGCAGGCTTTAGGAACCCAATCTGGTAAATCGGTTACTAGGCAACCCTTTCGGTCCAATCAGAATACACAAACAGTATTCTGTTTATATGCTGCTGATATGTGCTTTGTGTATTCAACATTGTCTTTTTGTTTACATAAATGCGGGAGTGTTTGTGTGTTTTGAAATGTGTGTTTGTAACCATAGGAGGTCCAGTGGCTTATTGAGTTTACAGTACAAAATTATTTTAAATAATGTCCTGTCGCTGAATTTGTCCTTTAACAATCATTCTCCCTCCATCTCTCTTTCTCTTGTTTTTGTTTTTCCATCTCCCTCTACTGCTGCTCTCTCTCCTCCTCCACTCCTGTGTGTGTGTGTGTGTGTGTGTGTGTGTGTGTTTGTGTGTGTAGTATGTGGTAGTTACAGTCTGTCTGAAAGCTGGGATTGAGACTACAGCCTGGACAAGGGTAAGAATCACCACCACATATCAATACAAATATCCGTTCATTGGAGTGTTTAAGGAGGGTGTTAATGCTTATTTTAGGCTATCAATGGCCATTCTGACCTTTTTTTCCAGGACACCTATTTAAGTAGGACCTATTTCTATCCAAGAGCTCATTATCAGGAACTGAAGAGACAATACAAACAGGTTCTTGAACCCTTGCCATTAATACCACTAGCAGATCATGGATTGGATTGGCTGATTATTAATACTGTACACAACAGCAGCTGAGAAAAGCGTTGGCTACAATAAACCCTGGGAGACAAATAATTCCCCGGGAAGTATGAACTTTTATTCCCAGCTGTCCAAGCAGAAGAGAGATGGGCCAATCCAGCAGTAGCCAGCAGATGGCTAGGTGGAAGCTATCCGGATTCCTAGCTAGCCATCTCCCAAGTGAAACAGCAGAAACAACAGTGACCCCCCCCCCCCCCCTCAGACCATGTGGCAGACCAGGGCCAGCCGGGCTGCCACTGTTGTAGTACGCTAGTAGTCTGAAGCCGGCTGGGGGGGGGGGGGGGGGGGTAAAGCTGAGCACTGTCCGCTCAGCTGTCCACACACAGTGGCCTTGGTGGTGGGGAGGCATGAGAGGGTCCTACAGGAATTCACACACCGGCTCCCCTTTCTGAGGCTGGGCTCCCGGAGATACGTTGGGGGGGGGGGGGGGGGGGGGGGGGGGGGGGGGGGGGGGGGGGGGGGTGGGGGGGGGGTGATTGTGTCACAGAGACAAGGTTGTCTATATTGGGACTGTGCTTTTGAAATGTTTGCCCTCTATCTCTCTCTCCCGCTCTGTGTCCGTCTGTCTGTCTGTCTGTCCGTCTGTCTGTCTGTGTGTGTGTGTGTGTGACCCTGTCTCTAGTTTTCTCACCTGGCCGTGTGGGGCAGCATGATCCTGTGGCTGGCCTTCTTCGCGGTCTACTCCACCTTTTGGCCGGCCATCCCCCTCGCACCCGACATGCGAGGCCAGGCAAGTCTCGCCCCCCGAAACGACCTGTCCATCATCTCCTCACTGTAAACCTGTATCCTACCCCCCCCCCCCCCCCCCCCCCCCCCCCCCCCCCCCCCCCCCCCCCCCCCCCCCCCCCCACAAACACGTATCCCCTATCCTGTTCATGAAGAACCCCCCCCCCCCCCCCCACCTAAGCTACTGTATGTCTTGGCGCCTGCAGGACTCTGCACTTGGGTGTTCCCTGTCGGTGTCACCCCCCGGGGGGAGATTTATGCCCCACCAGCCCTCTCTCTGTCTGTCTCTCCAGGGGCAGTCCCGCACCTGCCGCGGGGGTCACTTGAGCCCCGGGCTTTTACGGCCTTCTGTGGAGGTGTTGAGTCAAGGAGAGGGACTGCTGTTGGTTTCCTGGGCAGGGGGTGGGTAGAGGGGGTATGGATGGGGAGGATGGATGGGATAAACGGGTCAGAGGCGTGTGTGTGTAACTGTGGTTGTGCATGCACGTTATGGTAGTGAAGAGGAAATGGGGAGAACCCCCCCCCCCCACACACACACACACACACACACACACACACACACACACACACACACACACACACACACACACACACACACACACACACACACACACACACACACACACACACACACACACACACACACTACCAGTCCATTCATTCAATAAGTGTCAGAAAGCAGGAATGTGGTAGAATAAGTGCAGCTGCTGGGTCCACCAGGGAACAGTCCGAGACATCCTCATCATAGAGCCCCACCTCCGGCTTCAGTATCCACCCTGTAGCTCTCCTTCTCGCTCTCTATCTCTATTTTCATCTGGCCATCAGGGACAGAGTGGAAAAAACTGCAGCGGGCCAGATCTGGAGTTGTGTGTGTGTGTGTGTGTGTGTTTTGCATAGATAAATGACCCGCCGGTATGTGTGTGTGTGTGTTTGTGTGTACGTGAAATTAAACCAACATGTCTGGTTTTGTCTGTGCTTGTTTGTACAGGGAGCAGAGAGAAAGTCTGGATTTGAGATTGTGATAAAGCGTTGATTTATATTTGTGTCCACATTGATGTGTACACTGTGAACTGTGTAAAATGATGTTGAGTAAAAGGGTTAGCCTAAATAACCCTAGTTCCTGTTTTTGTCACAAGGAGAGGGAGAGAGAGATGTTTATTTGAAAGCAGTCTGGGGACGTCTTGGTTCATCGTTCCACGGATGTGTTTCCAGCTGTCGCCCCAAGAATTTGTTGATGGTTTCTCCGATTTAGCTTTCTGATGAATTCCCGCCCACATGCCTGTCGTCAGCTGTCCTGATCGCCCGCTGTCCTTCGGCCCAGTATACCTCCAGCTTTGGCGCCGCGCCAGCTCAACTCAAACTGACTCTGATACGACCTATCAGAGTTGGAAAGAAATTGATGATGTATGAGTCAACTATTTCAGCACCACACCACTCACAATGTCAGCAGGCAGGCAAGACACTGTGAAGCAATCCCTTGAGATTTGACATAAGCAAAGCATCATTTAGCTGGCGTAAGTGAGGTGATGTTAAAGGATAAAGAGCCCTGATGCAGTACATTGTAACCCGAGGGGAGGAGGGACAGAAAGAAGTGGTGAGCTCTTGAGAATGACTGGCGGCCATGTTGACAGATCGAGACAGTATAGTTGGATTAACCCCCGGAGACGTGCTGGGTCAGGGGTCAAGGGTCAGGGAGCTGACTCACAGCTGCAGGAGGGGGTTCTGGACGGGGGTCGGGGGACGTCTTGGCCGAGGGTCCGGGTCGTGCACGGGTCACCTTTGTCCGGCCCTTTGGGATGACTCAAAGTAGCGAGGTTATACTGTATGGGACTCTTAATGCTGGGATGACTCAAAGTAGCGAGGTTATACTGTATGGGACTCTTAATGCTGGGATGACTCAAAGTAGCGAGGTTATACTGTATGGGACTCTTAATGCTGGAAGACTTTGATAGAGAGATAGACAGAATAGGGGGCTCTGGCTGCGATCACGTTGTGAATTCTTTCTTCACGTTCCAGTTTGGATTAGCTGGGTGTGGGTTCACATGGAAACGGGGCTGATGTGTTTCCTACATTGTTGGTTTGGCTTGAGGGAATACCAGTGCTTTGTTGTTTGTCCAAGCCTTGCTCCCCTCTTTGGTTAATCATGTAGGCAAATGATGCAATCACAGCAATGTCTTGAAACTTGTTTTGAATTGATGCAAGAAATATTGACTACTGATATGTGGTTGTGAATTATTAATTAACTAGAGACTAACCTGACTTTTAGGACTTCCTAAAGAGTGATAATATCAACCAATCAAACATAAGCCTGTCATAAAGGACCTTGTGTGTGTGTGTGTGTGTGTGTGTGTGTGTGTGTGTGTGTGTGTGTGTGTGTGTGTGTGTGTGTGTGTGTGTGTGTGTGTGTGTGTGTGTGTGTGTGTGTGTGTGTGTGTGTGTGTGTGTGTGTGTGTGTGTGTATAGGCTGGCATGGTGATGCAGTGCTGGTACTTCTGGCTGGGTCTGATCCTGGTTCCGGCCGCCTGTTTACTCAAGGACTTCGCATGGAACGCGTGAGTAACCGCACACTCTTACCGCGCCAAGCAACCACAGAAGAAGAAGGAGGAAGCCCACTGATGCTAACGTGTGCCTGCATGCTAACGTGTGTGCTAAGGGCTTTGAGTTCTTGGTTATCATGAATCGTGGACATCATCAGAATGTCTCTCATCCAATCACACGCGTGTTTCATTCAGTCGCTGTGTGACTTGAGAAGTGGACCCTAAACAAGACAACGTGTGTGTGTGCTCTGCCCGGACACACCGCGGCACAGAGGTCTAGAGCGGTGGGCACTAGGACCGACATTCTGTCTGCCTATGCACTACTCACTCTTTAGTTCAGTCTCCAGCCAACAGCTGGAGCCAACAGCTTTTCCTTCTACACTTGCTTCCAAGTTCTATGAAGCATTTTGAAGTTGGCCTGCAAACGGCAAGAGGGGAACATTGTTGGAACAATTTTGTCCAGTTTCCAAAATGTATATTCAGTTTCTAAACATTTCTAACCGTTTCTAATTGCCAAGTGTTAACATCAGTCTTCATCAGTTGTCATCAGTGAGGTTGTTGGGGTGTGTTGAGGGTGTATTGAGGTGTTGGGGTGTGTTGAGGGTGTTGAGGGTGTTGAGGGGGTGATGGGGTGTGTTTGGGGTGTTGAGGGGGTGTTGAGGGTGTGTTAGGGTGTGTTGAGGGTGTTGGGGTGTGTTGAGGGTGTTGAGGGGGTGATGGGGTGTGTTTGGGTGTTGAGGGGGTGTTGAGGGTGTGTTTGGGGTGTTGAGGGGGTGTTGAGGGTGTGTTGGTGTGTTAGGGTGTGTTGAGGGTGTTGGGGTGTGTTTGGAGTGTTGGGGGTGTTGGGGTGTGTTTGGTGTGTTGAGGGTGTGTTAGGGGGGTTGGGGGTGTTGGGGTGTGTTTGGTGTGTTGAGGTGTGTTGAGGGGGTTGAGGGGTGTTGAGGGAATGTTGAGGGTGTTGGGGTGTGTTGAGGGGTGTTGGGGTGTGTTGAGGGTGTTGGGGGGTGTTGAGGGGTGTTGAGGGGGTGTTGGGGTGTGTTGAGGGTGTTGGGGTGTGTTAGGGTGTGTTTGGGGTGTTGAGGGTGTTGGGGTTGTGTTTGGTGTGTTGAGGGTGTTGGGCTGTGTTAGGGTGTGTTTGGGGTGTTGGGGTGTGTGGGTCGGGGGTTTGCGGGTGGGGGGGGGGGGGGTTTAGGGTTGGGTGTGTGTTAGGGTGGGGGGGGGGTGGGGGTGTTGGGTGGGGGGGAGGGGGGGGACTGGGGGGGGGGGGGGGGGGGGGGGGGGGGGGGGGGGGGGGGGGGGGTGGGGGGGGGGGGGGGGGGGGGGGGGGGGGGGGGGGGGGGGGGGGGGGGGGGGGGGGGGGGGGGGGGGGGGGGGGGGGGGGGGGGGGGGGGGGGGGGGGGGGGGGGGGGGGGGGGGGGGGGGGGGGGGGGGGGGGGGGGGGGGGGGGGGGGGGGGGGGGGGGGGGGGGGGGGGGGGGGGGGGGGGGGGGGGGGGGGGGGGGGGGGGGGGGGGGTGGGGGGGGGGGGGGGGGGGGGGGGGGGGGGGGGGGGGGGGGGGGGGGGGGGGGTGGGGGGGGGGGGGGGGGGGGGGGGGGGGGGGGGGGGGGGGGGGGGGGGGGGGGGGGGGGGGGGGGGGGGGGGGGGGGGGGGGGGGGGGGGGGGGGGGGGGGGGGGGAGGGGGGGGGGGGGGGGGGTGGTGGGGTGAGGGGGGTGTGGTGGGGGGGTGGGGGGGCGGGGGTGTGGTGGGGGGGGAATTGGTGGAGGGGGGGGGGGGATTGTGGGGGGGGGGGGGGGGGGGGGGGGGGGGGGGGGGGTGTGTGGGGGGTGTTGAGGGGGTGTTGAGGGGTGTTGAGGGTGTTGGGGGGTGTTGAGGGTGTTAAGGGTGTGTTGGGGGGGGGTGTTGAGGTGTGTTGGGGGGGTGTTGAGGGTGTTAAGGGTGTGTTGGGGGGTGTTGAGGTGTGTTGGGGGGTGTTGAGGGTGTTAAGGGTGTGTTTGTGCGTGTAGCGGGCGCCGCACAGTGAGGAAGTCCCTGCTGGAGGAGGTGCAGGAGCTGGAGGCGCGGGCCGTGGACCCCGGGGCAGCCGTGCTGCGGGACGCCAGCGGGCGCAGGTATGTCTACCCACGCACTGCATCATGGGAGGGCGCAGGTATGTCTACCCACGCACTGCATCATGGGAGGGCGCAGGTATGTCTACCCACGCACTGCATCATGGGAGGGCGCAGGTATGTCTACCCACGCACTGCATCATGGGAGGGCGCAGGTATGTCTACCCACGCACTGCATCATGGGAGGGCGCAGATATGTCTACCCACGCACTGCATCATGGGAGATTTCCATGCCCCTCTCGCAGGCCGATTTATCTGTGTCTTTATCGCGTAGTTTGATCGAATAATTCTATTGAATGAAACTACTCTGTATATTCAATATACCTTTATCGTAATTTCATTCGTAAAGAAATAAAATAGAAGCTTGACTTTGGTTCTCTACTCAGATTATTGATATAACTAATACTATTACTAATACTATAACCACGATCCTTTTACCCCCCCCCCCCCCCCCCCCCCCCATACATGCCCCACAGGGACACAATCAAGTCTGAGCTCCCCTGGGGCCATGACTCGGAACTAACAGAGGTAGCACCTGGGGTGACCCCTGACCTCTGACCTCAGGCTTTGGAGTGTCCCTTGTTTGGTTTCCTTTCGCTCTCTCGCTCACATTCTGGGTGGGGGGGGGGGGGGGGGGTGGTGTTACTCCTTTTCTTTTTATTAATTCAATTTTAACCGTGACTTGGTTTCTCTTCTCTTTTGTTATCTATTTAATCGTATCTTTCCCCTTTTTTCCCCCTGAATCGTTTATTTCTCCGTCTTGTTTGCTTGTCCTGGTTTTCCACAGGTGGATGAATCGGAAGTCCTGTGCGGACCTGGTGTGTAGCCTGTGTTAGCATGTAGCTTGACGTGGCCATTCTCTGTAGAGCCTGGCTAGCTTCCCCTGTGACGTGGGCCCTGGTTCCCTTCCCCTGTGACGTCTGTGGAGCTAGCCGTAATGTGTTCAAGCTCAAAGAGTTTGTGTTACTACACTTTGAACTGCGGTCACAGAGAAATGGAGGGATGTGAGTAACACTGAGCATCGAATTGCGATGCACGTTTAGTTATTCGGGGGTATAGATACCTTGTTGATTAGCGTTAAATTGACTTAAAGGCTGTCCTGGAGGCATCGTTTTGGCTCCACGGTGGTTGCATGGTGGTGAACTTCACGCTGATAGATTGCTACTCACAGAAAATGAGTGAAGGCTAAGTGGCCATTTGGGGATGGCTTGCTTAATGGGGCCTTCAGGAAATCCCGGCTCAGTCGGCAGCGGAGACAGCTGCTAAGTGTGAGGCGTGTCTCCAGACCCTAAAGGCGGTGGGGGCGGGGGTTCTTGCCCTGGGCTGACCGTGCTCCTGGACCAGGGTGTGGTGGGGCGGGGGTGGGACCGTAGCTCCATTGATCCTTTTTCCAGCACGGTTGGGTTGTTCCCTGTTAGGAAGCTTGAGAAATGGTGGGGCTGAAGGGCTGGCCAGAGCGGCACTCTGGGAGAGCACATCTGTGTTTGCACTTCCTCGGCCGCTGGGAAAGAGGTGGAGGAAGGTGGAGGACGGTGGAGCCTCTCCGGGGAGGAGGTTCAAACGCTGGGCGTCCTCGGAGTGGACCGGAGGGCTGCCAGGACGGAGCGCAGCAGGGGGTGGGAAAGCAGAACCCCCGTCTCCTCCATCTGGTCCGGTTCATCTTTCTCAGCACTAGACGTCCAATCGTTCATTGTCAGCCGGTCAGCAGCAGTCCTCTCTCTTGGCCACGCTCACCGCTTCACAAACATCAAGGACGTCTTCTCTCTCTTTTGTTCCAAGGCTCCCAGCGGTCCCATATTGAGAAAGTTTTCCTTTTACGGCTCCAGGCTTTTCACCGTGGGGAATCTTCTGTACATACCACCATGCTGATAATGTCAGAGCCGTTTCCTTAGTTTCCAGGGAAAGTCCCCCGGTGTTTCGCCTCATGGACCCCCACTAGCGAAGCTGTGCTAAGGAGAGGTAAAGCACAGCTGACAGACCCCCCAGGTCTGGCTTGCTCGCCGCTAGCATCCAGTGCGTACATGTGACGGCTAAGCTACGCAATTAGCGCCAATGAGCTTCACGAGAGTTGAAAGGGGAAGGCCAGGAGTTGTGCGTTTTGTTTGTGTACACCGTTTTCTTGTGCAAACGGTGTACGTGTGTGTGTGTGTGTGTGTGTTGATGTGTGCATGCGTTCTGGATGGAACTCAGTTATTTTTGAGTCGAGGGAGCAAAGGGGCTGTGTGGTCTTAGGAACAGAGCGTCCACTCTTCTTCTCTAGAGAGGAGGAGAGAGGAGGAGGAGCAGAGGGTAACTGAGGGGTGGACAGCTCTGGGCGTGAGGTGGGGAAGAGGGGAGTTTTTAATATGGCCTGGGAGACCCTGCACTCGTTCTTCATTACTGTTAGACAAAGTCGTTCACTCCTCACTGCTCACGACCACTGTTTCACTGCGCGGTGGCAGTGCAGATGTTTCACTGCGCGGTGGCAGTGCAGACGTTTCACTGCGCGGTGGCAGTGCAGATGTTTCACTGCGCGGTGGCAGTGCAGATGTTTCACTGCGCGGTGGCAGTGCAGATGTTTCACTGCGCGGTGGCAGTGCAGATGTTTCACTGCGCGGTGGCAGTGCAGATGTTTCACTGCGCGGTGGCAGTGCAGCTGTTTCACTGCGCGGTGGCAGTGCAGCTGTTTCACAGCGCGGGCACAGTGCAGGTGTTTCACTGCGCGGTGGCAGTGCAGATGTTTCACTGCGCGGTGGCAGTGCAGACGTTTCACTGCGCGGTGGCAGTGCAGACGTTTCACTGCGCGGTGGCAGTGCAGATGTTTCACTGCGCGGTGGCAGTGCAGATGTTTCACTGCGCGGTGGCAGTGCAGATGTTTCACTGCGCGGTGGCAGTGCAGATGTTTCACTGCGCGGTGGCAGTGCAGCTGTTTCACTGCGCGGTGGCAGTGCAGCTGTTTCACAGCGCGGGCACAGTGCAGATGTTTCACTGCGCGGTGGCAGTGCAGATGTTTCACTGCGCGGTGGCAGTGCAGATGTTTCACTGCGCGGTGGCAGTGCAGATGTTTCACTGCGCGGTGGCAGTGCAGATGTTTCACTGCGCGGTGGCAGTGCAGATGTTTCACTGCGCGGTGGCAGTGCAGATGTGGGCCTCCGTTTCAGGCGTGGTGTGCTGCTTCCTCTTCCTGTCCTCCATGGTCGCTGATCTACTGTCATAGTTGTGGGCCGTGGGAAATAAAGAAAATAATACAAAATACATTTCAGAACCTAATTCGTAAAGGTCACATAGATCAGCGGTCAACGTTTGTGTGTGTGTGTGTGTGTGTGTGTGTGTGTGACAGGCAACTGTTTTAGATCAGCACTCCCTGACATGTGGAGTGATGTCCTCTGTTTTCCTCCTCAGTCTAAACGAACGGGCCCATCTTCTGACAAGAGTCTTTAGGAAAACGCCCTCCAGCGTCGGCCGCTCCAACTCGGTGCAGCAGACCGTGACACGTAAGTGTGTCGTCTCCTAAAGTGTCGTCTCCTAAAGTGTCGTCTCCTAAAGTGTCGTCTCCTAAATCATGTTGTCTCCTAAAGTGTAGTCTCCTAAAGTGTCGTCTCCTAAAGTGTCGTCTCCTAAAGTGTCGTCTCCTAAATCATGTTGTCTCCTAAAGTGTAGTCTCCTAAAGTGTGGTCTCCCAAAGTGTGGTCTCCTAAAGTGTCGTCTCCTAAAGTGTGGTCTCCTAACGTGTCGTCTCCTAAAGTTTCGTGTCTCTCATTAAGTGTGTGTTTTTTTTCACTTATTATCGAAAATATGATTTGCTAACTTAGAGTGCAGGATGACCCCCCCCCCAAACCAGCTCATGCTGCATCAAGAAATCATTGTCTTTAGCGATCGCTTCAGCTAAACGTCCTTCCTTGTACTTAACCAACCCAAGTATACTTAGCTAGCAAGCTAACTTAGTGGTTGTAATTATTCAGAGTGGACACTCATACACATGTGTACCAGTGTTTGACAAATACAGTATTTGAATCTTGAATCTTGTATGAAACAGCTGTTTGAAGTGAAACCTGTCTCTCTCTCTCTCTCTCTCTCTCTCTCTCTCTCTCTCTCTCTCCCCCTCCCTCCCTCTCTCCCTCCCTCCCAGACGGCTACGCCTTCTCTCAGGAGGAGCACGGCGTGGTGTCCCAGACGCAGGTGGTGCGCTCCTACGACACCACCCGCCAGCGCCCCAGCGTCTAGCCCCACCTCCCCCACCCTCCACCTCTTCACCACCCAGGACCACCGCCTCGGATCGCCGTAGCAACAGTTGTCAGGGCGACAGCAGAGGAGACAGCAGACTCATTGGACCCATCGCCCCCCCCCCCCCCCCCGTCTTCCAGTGGGAAGACGCCGGGACAGCTGCTGTGGCCTCACTGGGACTATGACCTGACAACCCCCCGCCCCCTCCCTCGCCCCTTGCCCCAAGAAGGTCCCCCCTTGCCGCAGAGGTCAGTGACCAGGCTCCGAGGACCGAGAGACCTTGAGGACCAGGCCTTCTCCCCCACCTCCCACCAACCCCTCAGACATGAGCCGTCAGACTCCCACACCTGCTTCCCACGTGTCCGAGGATCCCACAGGCCGGGCTTCGGTCATGCTTCCGTGTGCCACGTCGATGTGGGCATTCCAAATGTACTCCGTATCTGCCTGTGCATGTGTGTGTCTGCACGCGGTTGTGTTCCTCCTGTGTGTCAGTGTGCGCGTGTGCTCGTCTGAGTATGTATGTAGCGTAAGTGCAATGAATGACATTGTGTGAGTGATGACTAGTGGGGAAAAACGTGTGTGTGTGTGTGAACATACTTCCTTAGAGCTAGCTTTGACTACCTTCTCTCTCTCTCACTCTTGCTTTCTCTCTCGCTCTTGGCTTGAAAGCGGGGGCGGGGGGGGGGGGGGAAATAAGCGAGAGAGAGGAGGTAGTCTTAGCTAGTCTGTCATCACATGCCCATGAAGGAGGCAAGGGACCTAAAATAAACAACACACATACACTCGCACAGAAGACAATATGGAATTCCACACAGAGGGATGGAGGTACAGGACCCCCAACCCCCCCCCCCCCGCTCCACCCACACACACACACACACCCTCACACACAATCGCTGCTCCCCATCCTCTCTGCCACACCCCAGGGAGCTTTCCACCCAGGTTTAAACTCATCCACAAGCAATCCTATCACACACACACACACACACACACACACTACTGTTCTGTCCCATGTGATCTTGTTGTGTGAAATCCTCCTCTTCCTTTATTTACTTGAATTGAATCCTGCATGGCTGTGCACCCGGTCTGGGCCTGGGGGGGCTGTGCACCCGGTCTGGGCCTGGGGGAGAAGTCATGGCTGTGCACCCGGTCTGGGCCTGGGGGAGAAGTCATGGCTGTGCACCCGGTCTGGGCCTGGGGGAGGGCTGTGCACCCGGTCTGGGCCTGGGGGGGCTGTGCACCCGGTCTGGGCCTGGGGGAGAAGTCATGGCCGTCAGGAGCGAACGGCGACAGCCTGCTTTTAAACATCTTTTAAACATCCTTCTTTTAAACATTCATATTTTAAACATCTTTTAAACATCCATCGTTTAGTCCCCACTGGAGTTCCTCTTTTTTTTTAATGAAATAAAGTCGTATAAATAAAGAATTTTTTTCTTCTATTTTAATTAATGCCTGTATTTGTTTTAATGTATTTTTTTTACTCAATCGTGGCGATATGTACTAGAGGGGATATTTTACTTGAACTTAGTGCTACTTAGGCGTCTGACCAGGAAGGAAAAAGTATAATAAGCATAATAATAACTGCGATGTTGATTTCCTGTGAGCTGCGTCCTTGTTGTCCTTGTGTCTGCTGTGCTGGGACGGGACCCCAGAGTGACACATGCACAGGGGTGTGGCATGTCCACCCAAATCCTAATCATTAAATCCAATCAATCCATCACCTGGCCACAAGTGTGTTTTGTCTTTGACTCTGAGCCATCACTGTAGCTATAGTATGTTTCGTCATGTTGGGAGATTTTTTTATCGACCGTCCCCACATCCATACGTTTCCAGCTGTGGGACTGGGGGGATGCTGATCCCTCCCCCCAGTCCCACCCACCGCCCCCATCTGATCCAACCCCCCAGTCCCACCTACCGCCCCATCTGATCCAACCCCCCAGTCCCACCCACCGCCCCATCTGATCCAACCCCCCAGTCCCACCCACCGCCCCATCTGATCCAACCCCCCAGTCCACCTACCGCCCCATCTGATCCAACCCCCCAGTCCCACCCTACCGCCCCATCTGATCCAACCCCCCCAGTCCCACCTACCGCCCCATCTGATCCAACCCCCCAGTCCCACCCACCGCCCCATCTGATCCAACCCCCCAGTCCCACCTACCGCCCCATCTGATCCAACCCCCCAGTCCCACCTACCGCCCCATCTGATCCAACCCCCCCAGTCCCACCTACCGCCCCATCTGATCCAACCCCCCAGTCCCACCCACCGCCCCATCTGATCCAACCCCCCAGTCCCACCCACCGCCCCATCTGATCCAACCCCCCAGTCCCACCTACCGCCCCATCTGATCCAACCCCCCCAGTCCCACCCACCGCCCCCATCTGATCCATCCCCCATTCCCACCCACCACCCACCGCCCCATCTGATCCAACCCCCCCAGTCCCCACCCACCGCCCCCATCTGATCCATCCCCCCAGTCCCACCCACCGCCCCATCTGATCCAACCCCCCCAGTCCCACCCACCTTCCTGGGGCTCCAGCCCCCAGTCCCACCCACCTTCCTGGGGCTCCAGCCCCGATGATCCCGTGGTGTCCACCGGGCCTGGAGAACCCATTGGAGCAGGCCTCGTGCAGCCATTAGCGTCTCCACTGGTTTCCGATGGCAACTCCCCTCCCCCCTCTCTGATTGACACACCCTCCAGAGTGCAGGGTGCTCAGTCCGTGGTTTGTTGTTTTGGGGGCGTCTTGTCAGTTGATGTAATGCGTTCGCATTGTTGGTGTAATTAAGACGTCAGTCAGCAGGTTGTGTGTGTGTGTGTGTGTGTGTGTTCAGAAGAGGGATAAGAATCTACTTGCAGCCTGCTCTGTTGCTAAGCTCGAGGTTTGTTTCTGGTCGCCTGGGTTAAGGTGTAAATCTTACTGCTCCCTCGTGTTTATTCATGACATGAGGTGGACACACACGTAAAATAATAAAAACACTTCTCTATAATGTTTTATAGTTCTTTATTGTTTCAGGATTCATATGAAAAAGGCACTAAAATACCTGGGATCCCTCGAGGACAGAATCACATTTTGACCTCAAATAATTCTCCATTTTATATTTGTTTGACAAAGAAATGTATATTACAATGTGCTCGCTGTTAAAAAAAAAAAAGGAAAGAAAAAGGCACTACATATTGATTTCTGAGCTGTAAGCCATCTCAGACTAGATGTGTAATGGCCCGGTACATTCCTGAAGCTCAGTTACCAGCAGTCCCAGCACAGAGGCAACTGTAAAAACCACCACACAATGCTCGGAAACATTAAAAAAAAAGTTCAACAGGCCGATACCAAGGCATCTTTCAGTGTCGTTTTTAAGATAATGGCTAATTCAAGCTGGGAACGACTGATCCAAAATGGCCTTCGATACCATGGCAACGACCCCTCCTTTCCCACAAGCCCCTCGTACGAGGAAAACCTGAAGGGAGACAGTTGGCCAATGTTTAACTGCATAGTTAACTCTGCAATCTCCAGAGAGCTGTCAGTTGCAGATACACAGGGGAAAGGCTTTCCACTCATCTGTTGCTCTCTCTCTCACACACTCTCTCTTCACACACACTCACTCAAAGGTACATTTACTGCCAGCCTTATGAGAGTATGTTGTCATGCCATGGTTTCTCTTAAGTGTGTGTGTGTGTGTGTGTGTGTGTATTAATGATTGGGGTAGCAGTAGTTTAGGAGGGGTGTGTGTGTGTGTGTCCCGTCACACTCTCCTGGCCTGTTCACTTCATTAGTTAGAACGGCTCCACAGGGAGAGGAGACAGCCTTTACCATCACACCAGCTGTATTACTCATTCTCACACACACACACACACACACACACACACACACACACACACACACACACACACACACACACACACACACACACACACACACACACACACACACACACACACACACACACACACACACACACAACTTGTTCCACACTCAAATGTACAGTATGCTCGGTCACGGCATAGACGAACAGACACACACACCAAATGAAGGCACAGGACATCCAATAGAGCGTGATGCATTCCCCGTTCATTCATAACGCAGACGTCCAACACACAGCATGTGTGTGTGATCTCTTTCTCTCCTTGCGTCTCCTCTCATTGTACCACGGCCCCCCATTACTCATCTGTGTGTCTACACACATTCACTCACATATTCCAACTTTCCCATTTTCTCTCTCTCTCTCCCACACACACGCCTACACACACAAGCACACATATAGCATACTAAACACACACACACACATACACAAAACCACACACACATACAAGCATACTAACACACACACACACATACACAAAACCACACACACACACACACACATACATACAATCACACACACAGGGTCTGTATTGGATTTAACAGGGGTAATAAGATGTGCAGTGTTACCCATCTGCGCGGCATTACCCAGCAGGCTACAGCAGTGTCTTTGTGTATTAGACAGCCAAATTATGCACGCATCTGTCCTGGTCAAGAACTGGGCTCACACACACACATCATGATACAACACACACACACACACACACACACACCCCAGAGCGTGGCCAGTCAAGCCTTTTCAGAGTCCTTCATGTGAGCCTGACTCCACGCTACTCCTGGTCTCTCTCCCCCCCCCCCCCCCCCCCCCCCCCCCCCCCACCCCCAAACAGGCCGATCCTCGTCCGCCTCCACCTCCTCCACCACCACCTCCACGACAACAAGGTCTCTGGCCTGGCCAGGGCGTCCCATGTAGAGGCTCTGCCGGGCCAGCCGCCGCGAGGAGAGGTGCCCCCAGCTCACACGGTCACCGCAGGGTGCTTGAGCTGGTCGCTTGTCATGCTAGCCACGCTGGTGGGCGCCGGGTAGGGAGACTGGAGCTGCCGGTACACCCCCTGGTGGTTGGGGTCCAGGTAGGCGGGGGTGGGGGACATGGCGTGGTGGGCGTAGCCGATGTACTGCGGGTGGAGGAACTGCCCCTGGTGGGGCATGATCTGGGTGGCCTGCTGGCAGTTGAGCACCGAGAAGTTGGTGGGCATGTTGACGAAGACGCTGCCGTCCCCCGGCACGCAGCACGACGCCTGGGCGTGCATCAGCTGCTGGGGGCCGTTCCGGGGCCCGGCCACGGGGGCCGAGGAGCTGGAGGAGGTGGCGGTGCTGGACTGGCGGGAGGAGGAGCCCCTGGACGTGCCCACGCTGGCCATCATGGGGATGGTCTCCAGGAGACGGCCCCCGCCGGCCCCGGCCCCGGCCCCTGACGACAGCTCCTGTTTGGGGCGGAGGCAGTGGCAGCAGCACACGGCGACCACGGAGCCCACCAACACGAAGGCCACGAACACAGAGCCCACGATCAGGAAGGGCACGTAGATGGGCACTGTGGGGGGGGGGACGGGGGACAGGGGACGGGGGGGGGACAGAGAGAGAGGAAGCATTAGAGCGATCCAATTCATCCCCAAATGTTTATTTTCCCACATTTCCAGCGGTACACACACTCCCTCCGCAGATAACCGAATGTTCCACAACGGGAACACACAATGGCGCTCTCGTTGTGTTTCCTTCCTGTTGGGATTTTTTTGGACTTCAAAAGAAAAGGCCACCTCGCACGCCCCCGTCTCCACTGGGCTGTGTGCCGCGTCATATTTCTGAATTAGTGGAGATCAGGAGGGGGGGGGGGGGGGGGGGGGGGGGGGGGGGGAACAAAGGAA
>JACYXH010000217.1:150000-172500 GCA_026745465.1 Lota lota | reverse complement strand
CCCCGTATGACGTGTTACCTGCGCCGCTGTCGCTCTTTTCCTTGCTCTCGCTGCCGGGCTCCGGGTCCTGCTTGTCGTTATCGCATGTACCCTGGTCCAGCCGAGCGTCCGTGCTCGCGCAGCAGTAGCGCAGCTCGCACTTCCCGCAGCAGATGATCGCATCCTCGCCGTCGATCTTCTCGGGGCACTGGAAGCCGTCTCTCCACGCGCCCTGTGGGTCGCGCCAGCCGTGGCAGTACTCCCCGCTCGCCTTCACGTCGATGATGACCAGCAGGAGAGTCACGATCGCGGTGACGGACATCGGGAAACCGCCCCCCATCCCGGCCAGGCTGCTTTCGTCCTGACCGCACACACACACAAACAGGCAGTCGGCGCTATGTCCGCCCAGCTCGTTCAACAGAGCAGTGACGGGGCGGATGGTCGGCGGGACAGAGGAAGGGATTCAATGAATGGATGGAGTCAAACCGCTTTGAAGTTGTCATTTGTTAGGCGAATTCCCCCCTGCGTAATTCAATCGTCTTAATCCAATCTCCAAAACGACTCCTTCCGCCTAACAAAGGAGATATCCAGATATGATATACACATACCGATTAAAATTTAAAAAAAAACACATTGACCAGAGCTTTCCAGTAAATAAACTAGTGAGGAGACCGGAGACCCCGCAGTAAATCCAACATGAGCCGTCCCTCTCGCACGGAAGCGCAGCTGAGTGAATGTGCTGAAATGTTCTCCTCGAATGACTTCCCCAGGAGATCCAGGGGCAGCAGCACGGTGCTACTGCACGGCAGGCGCACTCCTGTCACCAAGAGCCTTTCGCGCAAAGATACGTTGCTGAACTTTAACGGCGTTGTCGGCATTGCGGGAGCAAAAGCCAAAAAACCCGCAGACGATGCCTTCGCGAATGCCGTCTAGAAGTGAGCTTGTCGCGCACAGCCTAGCGGTGCGTCAGAGAGCCGTGTAACATGGCCTGCTTTCATGCGCCTCGCCATAATGAGCTGCCTAGGTACTCCTCAGGTCCATTTAGGGTGGGCAGGGCGATTACTTGAAACCAGAAGATTGCCAGCACCCCCCACCCCTCCCCTTTTAAATCTCGCGAGGCTATCGTTATCCTGGAAGATAAACAATAATTAGCATTCTTCCTCACGGGGAAAATCAGTTGGTATGACCTCTGTTGCGCCCCTGCGAGACCACTGCAGTCCAGGTTGATTTCTTCAAAAGTAAAATAAAAACAACAAAAAAAACAATTTCAAAGCTTATGGTGCCATCTAGTGGTCAAGAAATATACGACACACACTTCAGTTTCCCACAATCCCCTTCTGCCAGGAGGCGTCCTTAGCGACAGCCTATGGTAACGGCACAGGAAGTGGCGCGCAGGTTGACTGTTGAAGAAGCTAACGTCTGGCCGCTTCTTCTTCTTCTTCTTCTTCACAGCCTCAAACGGAGGAGCGGCTTACGACGGCTCCGTGCTAACTGGGCCTCTTCGTCGCAAGTGACCGTTAGGTAAAGTAGGTAAAGTATACGTGCTTATCACACACACACACTGGCACGAGTTGTAGCTATGCATTGCTCTGGCACCTTCTATGCAGCGCGTTGTGGTTTTAGACACATGCACCAAAAGATGGCGTTTCTGCATGGGAGTGTTAAGAAGTGGTTCCATGTCCTCCATCGCTTAGATGTCATTCATGAAGGCCGGACGCTCGCAGCATAGCCAGGGGAAGAAGTCTGCCCTCCCCAAGAAAGCCGCCCCTAAAAGGGAATGGGTGGTAAGTGTGTTAAGTAAGTCATAGTCATAGTCAGTACAACGAACACATGGGAACGATGGTGAGCCTAACCATCTGTTTATCGCTGTCCTTCCAGAGCACCGTCAACGACCTCTCGGTGCACAAGTCAACGCCAGCGGAACTGGTAAGAAGATGCATGGACACATTGTTTCTTACTTGTTCACTCAAGCAAGCAGGCATAAGGCACATACCGATGCACGTACACTTAAACCTAGCCCTGAGTGTGTGTGTGTGTGCGCGCTAACCCTAAACTGCCAACCCTTGTCTTCTGTCTAGAGTCACCGCCATGAGATCCACAAGTCGCACAACACTGCAGTGGCCCAGTGGGAGCTGAAGGAGAAGAGCGTCAGGAGACGCCACAAGCTCCTGGGGAGCCCCGCCCCCATGGACCAGGCTAGCCTCAGCATCATCAGGGAGGTGGGTGTGCCCCTGTTTCACCCCCCCCCATCACATTGGGTTATGAAAGAAAAATGGGTGATAATGATTGAATTTGATAATTATTACGTTTAATAGACTGCATTTATACAGCGCTTTACTAACCAGTGGCCACTCCAAAGAGCTTTACAATTTGTGCCTGACATTCACCCATTCATACACCCATTCACCCATCTATTCACCCATTCATTCACAGACGGAGGTGTCCACCATGCAAGGCAACAGCCAGGTCGTCAGGAGCAGTTAGGGTTAGGTGTCTTGCTCAGGAAGGAGCCAGGGAGACCCCCCCCCCCCCCCCCCCCCCCAGGCCTTTAGCGTGGGGATTGAAAGCATGGTCAACATGCGTTTCCTTTCAATCAGATGTGCTGAGGTAACGTCCGTGGATTTGTTTTGCAGGTGTTCTCTGACCAGCTCCTGCTCCAGGACGTGTTGGCTCGCTCAGACAGAGCCATGGCTGTGGTCAAGGACCTGTTCGGAGACGCCCCGCGCAGACACACAGGTACACACACAGACACACACACAGACACACACACACACACACACACACACACACACACACACACACACACACACACACACACACACACACACACACAGGTACACAGACACACAGGTACACACACAGACACACCGGTAGCTACTGACCGGATCCACACACACACACACACACACACACACACACACACACACACACACACACACACACACACACACACACACACACACACACACACACACACACACACACACACACACACACACACACACACACACACACACACACACACACCGGTACCTACTGACCGGATCCACACACACATAGACAGACAGACTGACACACTGGTATTTACTGACTGTTAGATATCCACACAGACAGACACACTGGTATTTACTGACTGTTAGATATCCACACAGACACACTGGTATTTACTGACTGTTAGATATCCACACAGACAGACAGACACACTGGTATTTACTGACTGTTAGATATCCACACAGACACTGGTATTTACTGACTGTTTTAGATATCCACACAGACAGACACACTGGTATTTACTGACTGTTATATATCCACACAGACACACTGGTATTTACTGACTGTGTTAGATATCCACACAGACAGACACACTGGTATTTACTGACTGTGTATATATCCACACAGACAGACACACTGGTATTTACTGACTGTGGTAGATATCCAGACAGACAGACACACTGGTATTTACTGTGTTAGATATCCACACAGACAGACACACTGGTATTTACTGTGTTAGATATCCACACAGACAGACAGACACACTGGTATTTACTGTGTTAGATATCCACACAGACAGACAGACACAGTGGTATTTACTGACTGTTAGATATCCACACAGACAGACAGACACACTGGTATTTACTGACTGTAAAAAAACATTCACACACCGGTAGCTGACTATAAGCTATTCAGACAGACAGGTAGACAGACAGACAGGTAGCTTGCTACTGATTCTATAAGCTTTTTTTATGACTGCACAGGGCTAAAGCCTAACCTTTTCTTATGGTGGCACCCTAACAAATTAGGTTGCAACCCTTTTTTTCACCTCCTTGTCACAGTATTGTCATGGGCTTTTTGTCCCGTGTCATCCCGTCACTGTACATTAATTTGAAAAGAATAGCTCTCTTCAAATAAGTTGTAAAAGGCTTTTATTGTGTGTGGTCTTTTTCCGTTTTACCGCAAAGGCCTCGACATCTTTCCTCAGAAGCTACCTCTTCGCGCTCGTCCTCCGCCTCCTAATATCAAAAATCTCTTGACTCAAACTAATAACAGGCTGGTCATTTGGCGATATACTCCTCCTATTTTCCTTTCCTGGTGACCGTCATTCTGAATGGTGCGTTTGTCTGCATGCTCTTATCTTGAATAGCACAGACCCCCTTATTGGCCGCGTGTTTTCGCTGGAACTTCAGTCGTTGTTTCCAGTGAGAGCACTCACACCAGCGCTGCACACAGCCATACTGTCCATACACTGCTGCATACGTACCATAACGTCCAGCACTGCTCCAAACCTTCACTACCAGCCATCCTATTAAACACAAACCCCACTAGAACCATTTTGGTCTCAGTCTTGAGCCCTGCTGCACATATATACAAGTGTTTTCATCAGTGTGTACTGGATAGGAACCCTCGTGTACGACACTGTTTTCATCAGTGTGTACTGGATAGGAACCCTTGTGTAGGACACCCCCTGCTGTACAAATACAAGTGTTTTCATCAGTGTGTACTGGATATGAACCCTTGTGTAGGACACCCTGCTGTACATATAGAAGTGTTTTCATCAGTGTGTACTGGATAGGAACCCTTGTGTAGGACACAGTGTTTTCATCAGTGTGTACTGGATAGGAACCCTTGTGTAGGACACAGTGTTTTCATCAGTGTGTACTGGATAGGAACCCTTGTGTAGGACTCAGTGTTTTCATCAGTGTGTACTGGATATGAACCCTTGTGTAGGACACCCCAGTGTGACGATGGCTCCGGACTGTGATTCTGACTCTGAGCTGCCGGTGGTCCAGAGAGCAGACCCCCCCACCCAGCTGTCCCTCCTCAGCCACTCCATGATGAATCGACAGGTGTGTGTGTGTGTGTGTATAAAGAAGAAAATGCTTTTCAGGCTGAGAGATCTAGGAAGGAGGGGGGCATGTTATCCCCATGGTGACACCCCTCTGCAGCATTGTGATACTTCTTTAGTAGTGTATGAGCGATTGTTGTGACGTCGAAGAGTATACTAAAAGGCACTTTGTCGCCACAAAGAGAACGTTAGCTGCGTTTGCAGCAGAGGGGAACGCTCACAAACTGGTCGGCGGAGACCGGAAAAAACCACCGTACTCCTGTTGGCTCTAAATGTCTTATTTCAGAAATGGTGATAAAATGGTGAAGATAATATAAGACATGTTGCCACATTAAAAACAAAGAAAACGATTTTTGCTATATGTAGCAAAGTCCAAGCTACACGCCACCTAGGTGGCTTCCATACTTTTCTTGGGCTCCTCCAAACAAAGGACACAGGGTGGTGATGGTTTATTGCCATGGTTGCGTATATTGATACACACAGCTGGTGCTCCATGCTGCCATGTGGGAGATCTCTCTCTGAGTGTGTGTGTGGTGATGGCTGGTTTAACCTGTGCACACTGATTGCTCAATGTGCAACAGGTGTGCAGCCTCACCCAGCCCCAGACTCCAATCAGTCTGACTCGGGCCAGGTGAGGCTGCTTCAACCAGCCATCATCCACACACACTCCCACAATATACTTCCCCCTTTAGCATACATATAACTCTGTATAAGTATGCTTTTGTCTCCATATGTCTCTGTGATATTTTTATGTATTGCGTTCACAAGAGACAAAGTAGTAGCTCTTTGTTTCTGTTACATAACATCTTGAAGGCTCTCAATGAGCTGGAAGTGTCCGAGGAAGACCTCAGCGAAGAGGAGGCTTGTCCTGCTGCCATCGCGGCTGCTGGTCCAAGACACAGGTAGTGTGCAAAAAGTCTTCCTAAACCAGTTGTTGTCTGTGTTGAAGGTTACTTGTTGTATGGTCTTACAAATCGGAATATAGATCAATATCTAAAGTCTTATTGCACATGAGCTCCAATCTGGGTGAACAAGGCGTTTCTCTCTTTAAGTCGCTTCATTTTTGTTTCGACCAATCATGTGGCTGGGGGCGGGGCTCTGTAAGGGTGTAATTTATGCGTCAAACGGCAAACACAAACTCGGCCTGCAGCAGTAGAAAACGGTAAAAAGAAATGTCTGTGAAGGTTTCAAATCAACACCGTGTGGACTGGCCACTGGAGAAAGACACTTCTTAATGTCCCCTTCTGTCCCCTGTCTCCCGGCCCAGGCTCTGTGCCGTCTCTCCCAGATGTTCTGCCGTAACACAGTATGGCAGCTGGATCTGACATTGGGTTTCCTTTGTATATTTACTGCAGGGCTGACCTGCGCAAGATGAAGACCAGTATGGCGCTGGGTCGACGGCCCCCGCGGCCCAGAGCCAAGTCCGGCTCCAGGGCCCGGGGGCTGGGGGACAGCGGTCAGACGACCCCCTGTACCCCGGGACGAGCTCCAGACCCAGCAGGTCACAATGAAGGGCCACACATGATCTGTATGAAGACCACATGGTCAGAACATGTAGTGTGGGCACAAAACACAGGAGCCTGAAACACAGGAAAGATGTTGCGTTTGGTGCATACTAGTTCTTGCAGTAGTGAGCCTGAGAGTAGATGGTTAGCATGGGAAGAATAAGGCGTTCTGTTTTGTCTAAAACTACTACAAAAGACCGTTCGGTTGTATTTTAGTGTTATTGTTTTACTCCTGTGACTTTATTGACACAACTTGGAATTGGTTGCTCATGTATTATGTATCACCGTGTCTTCCACTGAAGCTCTCAACGCCACAGTAGCCGTGCAGCGCGCGTGCACCCGAACCAGCCAATCAGAGGGTGGGCAGGAGGCGGAGCCTGGCGTCCAGGACTCTCCGGGGCTGAACTCATCAGGTATTGAAGCGGGAAGCAGGTTGAAGCAAACAATGTTAATAATAAAGAACACTTTCATTAACACATACTGCATATAGGGAAGAGTAGACCTATTGGATTGTTACAGTAAATGAGAATGCAGCTCAAACAGTCTTCAGATGGTTTGTGGTTTCACCAATTTAGTTTTCACTCTTCTTCCAAGAACAGGGCTCTCTGTTTTAGATGAAAACTAATGTTTCCTCATAAGTGAAACTAGATTGAACATATATGAGACATGTATGTTCAATAGGAAAGGAGAAAGGATTCCTGTAAACCTTTTATGTGCTACTTTAAGGGGAAACTAGGAAGGAAGCACAACGTTGAGCTTCAGGTCTTCATGTTTCTCCCAGGCCGGCCCAATGCTGCCCCCTGCAGGCAGAGGAGGAGCCGCGGGCGGCGCCTCCCCGACTCCTCTGGGCTGCTGGACGGCTCCGCGGTGCTCCCCCTGAGCGGGAACCAGTCCAGCCTGGACCTGTTGCAGGCCATGCTGGGCCGGGTGGAGGCCGACCTGGACTCACTGGGCCTCCAGGAGCCAGAGAGGGAGGGCCAGCCCGCCGCTGAGGCCGCAACGGCCCCCAGAACCCAGGGCCTCACGGGCTTCTCTGTGGCACTGGTCTCCACCCTGGCTCGTCTGGTGCGCCTACTCAGACAGGTGAAGCCTGCCGCTTTGAAGACTCCTCAGACACGTTGAATCACCAAACATCAGGCATGACTTTAGATCGGGCCCCAGCCGTCTCCACGCCCTGACCTTAAGAGGTACCTTTGGTGCTGAGAAATACGCACCCAGCTCTCAGTCTGTTGTTCATCGATACGGCAGTCACCTTTCCACAAGGTCTTCAAACTTAGGATTGATGAACTGAAACAGACAAGGCATGTAAGCATGCATACCTCTTTTTAAGGAATCGCGTTTATTGTTTGAAAACCAGATGGCCCAAAAAAATCAAAATAAATCCCTTTGTCTTACTAAATGTAACATTTGGTTTGGCCTATATACCAAATTGTACGATTCTGTATTATTATGGGAATAAGGAATCTCTCTCTCTCTCTCTCTCTCTCTCTCTCTCTCTCTCTCTCTCTCTCTCTCTCTCTCTCTCTCTCTCTCTCTCTCTCTCTCTCTGTCTCTGTCTCTGTGTGTGTCTGACTCTCTCACTCAGAGGGAGGAGGAGGCGCAGAGGGAGATATGTGAGAGGAGGCGCCTGGAGGAGGTGGTGCTGGATCAGAGGGGGCTGATAGATGCCCTCACCGCAGAGAGCCTTGCCCTGAGAGAGGAGAGCGCCGCCCTGCAGGTGAGGAACAGCATTACACACACACACACACACACACACACACACACACACACACACACACACACACACACACACACACACACACACACACACACACACACACACACACACACACACACACACACACACACACACACACACACACACACACACACACACACACTGTTCAAACATTTCCCCAGGTGGACCAAACAGAACCACATCTTATGTGTTTAGCCTTCAGGTACGAAGACATGTTTGTGCATATCTGTGTACATTTTACAGGGACCCTATGTTACCAGCATGCATGAGGATGAACTAAGACAGTTGCTGCTCAGACTGTCCAGTTAGGGATCTTATGACCCACAAAGTGATAATAATATGACCTACTCATGTCAATTAGTCAGGAATTAGTTTTGGTCCAGGTGAACACATCAAAGGGTTTTGGACTTGATGTCATGGGACCGGATTCTCCTGTACTTTAGAGCCAACCTGCTAAATTGTCATCGAGACCTTTTCGTGGACCACCTCAAATGCAAGTGGTAAAACAGAGGTAAATACACAGGCAGTGGCAGCGCCCCCTTTAGACCCATTTATTACTGCAGGAAGGCCATGGCCAGTGGGAGACAGTGGGAAGAGAAAGTCAGCAACACTGCTCATGCTCCCAAGTGTGTTTTGTCTAGCAAACGCAAATGAGCACAAAACATCAATGAAAAACCTTAATATTTACTGAACACATTTCCTTTCCTTACCAGGTGCATCTCCAGCAGCGGAGCTCGGAGCTGGAGCAGCGGCTGGACACGGTGGTGCTGGCACTGGGAGGACTGGACCTCCTGGGGCCTCCAAACGACTCCCTCACACACTCTCATACCGCAGGTCTGGGGGTCCCAGTGTCCGTCTAAATGTGTGTCCGTTCAAAAAGGAGAGAGGAAAATGCTTAGGATGAATGAAACCGTGCTTTTTTTTTTTTTATTGCTGCTGTCCAATGAAACGCATCTGCCTTCTTCAGTTGAAGCTGGAGAATGTAGTTTTCAGGGATTATAATTATTTACTCTTTTTTTTTATTTAACTCTGCAACCAGAGGTTCAAAAACAACACAAGGCTGTCAGTAATTCACCAACCAATAGCTGCGTACCTCAAATGACTAGGTGGTGAATAGCTCTGAATCGTCTACCTGGTCTGTTGTAATGCCCAGTGTTTAACACGACGTGTTGACGAACGCTGGGGTGTGTGTCTTGTGTCCAGACTATGGGAGTGAATCGCCCTGTGACGGGCCCCGCCTGACCCAAGGGCCCGTTTCCTCTGCCGTCCTGCTCTCCCCTCCCCAGCAGAGAGACCACCTGCCCCACGGCCCCGGTGAGCCGCCGACACGATGGCTCACGGCCCCCCGGCCACGAGCTAGACGCTAACGGGCCTACGCTAAACACGTCCACCCTTCTGTTCCCCAGAGTGCCCCCCCGGTCCGAGCCACGCCCGTTCCCGCCGCGGCGCCCAGGGTCACCGCGAGGCCGCTAGCCTCTCGTCCTCCTCCCCCCTCCCCCCAGCTCCCGGGACCTCGGGCCCCGAGACACGCCCCCCCCTCTCAGAGGAGGCCCTGGTGGCGGAGATCACGCGGCTGAGCCAGCAGAACGAGCGCATCAAGGACCAGCTGACCCAGACCAGAGCTCTGGGGTCGGCTCTCAGCCGGTCCCCGGACCCCGCCTCCGCCTCCACCTCCGCCTCCACCTCCACCTCCACCTGCTCCTCCCAGTCCAGGGGCTCCTTCGCTCCTGGCAGCGCGGGGCCACGTGGTGCTGGGGTCAGGAGGGCCGAGTCTGCTGGCCAAGAGAGGGAGACCCTGCAGGTCCACCTGACGAGGGGAGGACGGCGGCTCCACTCCCCAGAGGTACAGCAGTGAGACCCAGGGCTCCTTCCCCCCCAGTGGTAGTTTGAGACGATTCAAGAAAGACGCGTTAACCTCTACCTGTTCCTTGATGTGCCAGTCATATTGGATTGGCACGAAGTTCCTACGAAAATAGACCAATTTAAAAAAAACATCGCCTGAAGGGCAGTGGAAGGGCAACCTAACAAACCTGGACATCATTCCCATTCTGTCTCCTGTGTCCAGGATGCAGGTTCCTGTGTGTCCAGCGGGGGCAGCGTAGAGCAGCACCTCCAGGAGCTCAACAGGCAGAGTGCGGCTGCAGGTTCCTGTGCGTCCAGCGGGGGCAGCGTGGAGCAGCGCCTCCTGGAGCTCAACAGTCAGAGTGCGGCTGCAGGTTCCTGTGTGTCCAGCGGGGGCAGCGTAGAGCAGCGCCTCCAGGAGCTCAACAGGCAGAGTGCGGCTGCAGGTTCCTCTGTGTCCAGCGGGGGCAGCGTGGAGCAGCGCCTCCTGGAGCTCAACAGGCAGAGTGCGGCGGCGAGGGGCCGACTGCTGGAGCTCATAGAGCAGCAGAAGCAGAGCGCCTCCCCCGTCTCCCCCTCCATCTCCCCCATCCCCCCCTCTGCCTTCAGCCCACTCTCAGAAGGTGCCCCCAAATACACTTTGGATTCTACCACACTCGTTTCCTACATAGATGGCTGCTATTTAACTTTATTCTTATTTCCGTCTCTCTCTGTTTGATGAGCAAGTGTACTGCTATCGCCCCACCCAGGACTTATACATTTAAAAATCCCAAACTTCAAAATGTTTGAAACAAAAATGGATTGAATGTTATGTACACAAGTCACAATATTGTAATTCACTTTTCCTCCTCCCCCCCAGGAGGAAGGACCCCAGAGTCGTCCGTCTCATTGCCTGACCAGGAGAGGACCCAGGGCAGCGCGGGGAACAAGCTGTGAGTGGGTCTCCCAGCTGATAAGAAGTTGTTGACAGCTGAAGATCGCTCTATTTAGTTTAAGTAAAACCACAGGAGAGGGAGGGGTGTTATCTGAATACCGTGCATGATATAACACTGGATATCAGCAGGGCTGTGATTGGCTGTAGGCACGAGGCCACAGGGCTTGAAGATAACCAAACAGGGAAACAAGAGTCTGTTGACAGATGATTACCCAGCTCCTCCGTTTCCTTCTTTCCTCCCCTTTGTCCTTATACATAACCCCAATGTGGAAGCATGCTCATCTTTGTGGTGCCAAGTTAGTTAATCTAAGATAGATAACGACTAACAGTTATTAGAACACCTGTAAAGAATGATACCTGTATATATGTCTCAGTGCTGTTATACTCTATATTAGCACTCATGCAATGCCTCTTGTCCAATCAAATGACTTGGTTGGAACTCACTGTTGTTTAATATATATACTATATTCACACACGTAAAGACGCTCTCCGTCTGTTCCGCCACTGTCAGTCAACACTGAAATCCTGCCAGAGAACGCTTAGTGAGGACCGCCTCTTTGTGGCGTTCTCCCTCCTGATTGGATGAAGTGGGAACGGGCTACCAGAACATTAGTTTTCTGTTTCTGTTGGGACTGAGAGACCCATGTCACTGACCCGACACTATCAGTGATGGCTGTCTGAGTATAGAGCTATTGAAACGTATTTGAACCGTGTGTGTGTGTGTGTGTGTGTGTGTGTGTGTGTGTGTGTGTGTGTGTGTGTGTGTGTGTGTGTGTGTGTGTGTGTGTGTGTGTGTGTGCGTGTGTGTGTGTAACATTTTCTAGTGCCGCTAGTCTTTCATCTGTGGTAAACTCGCTGTGTTGTGCTCATCAGACACGCAGCGGCAGTTCGCCTTGGAGCGGAGAGCGGGGACAGCAGGTCCAAGGTACTAAATGTTTGCTACAAATTGTTTGCTACAAAATGTTTGACTCAGTGTGAGAGAAGGTCTGTTCCCACATGGTGTTGTGGTCCTTCAGACTGAATGGTCCAAAGGATTGTGTTCCTCTCTCTCACAGACTGACAGACTGGTCCTGAGGATTGTGTTCCTCTCTCTCACAGACTGACAGACTGGTCCTGAGGCTTGTGTTCCGCTCTCTCACAGACTGACAGACTGGTCCTGAGGCTTGTGTTCCTCTCTCTCACAGACTGACAGACTGGTCCTGAGGCTTGTGTTCCGCTCTCTCACAGACTGCTCCTGAGGCTTGTGTTCCTCTCTCTCACAGGCTGACTGGTCCTGAGGCTTGTGTTCCTCTCTCACAGGCAGACCGGCCGGGGGAAGGTGACGGATGGTTCGCTCTGTCCTCTCACCTTCACTAGAGGAGAAGCTGTGATGTCATCAAGGGGCAGTTCTCGGTCTTGTAGTGCTACATGCTGTCGTTCCTTTTTCGTTGTTATCCATCCATCTATCTATGCAGTTTCTCTCTGTATTTTAATACAAATAAATGAAATAAGACGATTTTTTTTTTCAAAAGCGAAATGTGTGTTGAGTTTTAATTGAACATCCATATTATTGATGTTAGTAAATCAAATCTAAAGGCCTGTTGGGAAAACAATGTTTTGCCATAAACTATAATAATAATCTCCTTAGTTGCAAATGGTAATAAGTCTAAAGAAAAAGGAGCCCAGAAGTACTTACATCCGTTACTAAACGTCATCGTTGACACTGTTCTTATTCCTCATGTTGTCCACACCTTGTTCCTTCCAAGCGTGTGCGTTTGGAGCGCTACCTTCTGGGCGTGTTTGTGTAGCGGTTGTGTATTTATTTAGAGGCCATGTCTCTGGTGCTTTGTCTGAAGCGTGGTTGAGCTCGTGTCTCAGGCCCCGTAGAGTCCCAGCAGAATGGAGGTCTTGGCCCCGGGCCCCGTAGAGTCTCAGGCCCCGTAGAGTCTCAGGCCCCGTAGAGTCCCAGCAGAATGGAGGTCGTGTCCCGGGCCCCGTAGAGTCCCAGCAGAATGGAGGTCTTGGCCCCAGATGCCTCTGTTCCAGAACCATCAAGACTGTTTACCTGTTTTTAGGTTTTCTTTTCCAGATGTGGCTTTTGTGTGTGGCTATTTGTTTTTATTTATATATTATTTGTTTGTTTCAGGGGAAGAAAGGTATAGCCTAAAACCTTGCCATGCAGAACTCAAGCATTACATTTACATTTAGGGCATTTAGCAGACGCTTTTATCCAAAGCGACTTGTAATAAATACATTTGTCAGAAGAAAGAGAAACAACACTATATGGCTGTCGCTACAGTAAGGATGTTCATAGAACCAGTGCCAAGCACTTACAGCTGCTAGTTTAACCCATTCCCCGTGAGCATGGCAGAAACACAGCGCCTAACATCCACAAGAGGATTTTACGCATTTGTTTTTCAGTGGCGCTGCTCCTGTTCATACTGAGGTGAGGTTGTTGTACTAAATATTTTTCTGACCGTGTGAGAACAGTCTGAATCCAGTAGGGGGCAACCTTGAGTTGTTCAGCAGACCACGTTGCACAAGGGAACGACTGCAGCAGTGGTCGCGTTGGAACCGGTTCAGGTAGGCCTGAACACACGCGGTCTCAGATGCGCATGTACGCGGAGACTGCTGGATCTTATCAAAGAAGAACGCTGCGTCAATGACGCAAAACGGACGGAATCGATGTTCACAAGCAGGACGTCGTGTGTGTGGCCTGTGTGTCTAAGTAAAAAGATGTGTTTAAGCTGCCTTGCGTGTCATATTTCCATAGCTGCCGAATTGAGTCCGTGTGTTGTTACATAATTGTCTGGTTCGGATTGTTGCACTAATCACTAACTAGTTGTGTCAAAACCATGTGCGTCTAATCAGTCTGGTGTGTTTGTTTGAACAGAAGATTGTTTAGTGAGGAAAGTCGACCATTGGAGACAGTAATGTACCGGAGGTGCAAGGATGAAGCCTGTTGTGAATATATTAGCATACGACAGTTGTATATAGCAATGATGCTATGCATTTGTATGGAGTACATTGTGACGGGGGAATGATAGTCCAGGACTTTGTGTTCCCAGGCGGAAGGTTCTGAGGTCAAACCCAAAGTCCCTGCCTGCTCCTTCATCTAAATGTCCACTGGCTTGGATAAGTGTTTGCTAAATTACCCGCTAGTTAGGTCAACCCCCCCCCCCCCCCCCCCCCCCCCCCCTGTGCATCTAATCAATATGTTGTGTTTGAACGGAAGTCTCCCAGCGTGATTCAGCGCCAACTCGTCGCCAGCCCGGAATACCTTTTTTTTTTCCCCAGAGTCCATGTGGCTCCGGAGGACTGAGGAGAGCCCAGGGAAGGTAGACACTTTGAAGGGCCTCCTCAGGTGGCGCTTGCTTTGGCCCTTAGAGGAGGTGGGGTCAGCAGTGGGTGGAGGAGTAGGGACTGGAGAGCACTTGAGTGGAGTGTGTGTGTGTGTGTGTGTGGGTGGGTGGGGGGGGGGGGGGGGGGGGGGGGGGGGGGGGGGGGGAGGTTGGGTGAGGGTGGGGTGACAATGGCCAGCAGGGGCATCAGAAGGAGTAAATATTGCAGATAATAACGGGCCGGAGGTAGGAAGGGGCCGGGGCCAGCGGCGCTAAACGCGGGGTCAGGGGTCGTCACGGCGGAGCAAGAGGAGGGGGGCGGGGCCTATTGTCCCCTGGCCGGGCTGAGTGGCAGAGAGGGTGAATGGGGATTAACCCCAGCCCAGTGCTTTTCAATGCTCCATCCCCCCCACCCCTAACCCCACCTCCACCACCCCTCCATCCAGTGCAGGGCCTGGGGTCTGTTCCCATGTGATAGACCCCCCTCCTCCACCTTCTACTCCTAGGACCTCAACACACACACCCTCCTGCATCCAGGACAAGTGAGAAGTAACCGAGAGACGCTGAAACGGCAGTAGTTGGAGCGGTTACTGCAGTACATCGCTACTCGTCCACGGGGTTGAACATTTGAACCACGAATGAAATGCACTGATTTACTTTGGGGTGTGTGTGTGTGTGAGAGAGAGAGAGAGAGAGAGAGAGAGAGAGAGAGAGAGAGAGAGAGAGAGAGAGAGAGTGTGATAGAGTGTGTGTGATAGAGAGAGAGTATGATAGAATGTGTGATAGAGAGAGAAAGTGATAGAGTGTGTGTGATAGAGAGAGAGAGAGTGATAGAGTGTGTGTGATAGAGAGAGAGTGATAGAGAGAGAGAGTGTGATAGAGTGTGTGTGATAGAGAGAGAGTGTGATATAATGTGTGATAGAGAGAGAAAGTGATAGAGTGTGTGTGATAGAGAGAGAGTGATAGAGTGTGTGTGATAGAGAGAGAGAGTGATAGAGTGTGTGATAGAGAGAGAGAGTGATAGAGTGTGATAGAGAGAGAGAGAGTGTGATAGTGTGTGATAGAGAGAGTGTGATAGAGAGAGAGTGATAGAGTGTGGTAGAGAGAGAGAGAGTGATAGAGAGAGAGAGAGAGAGTGTGTGTGTGTTGGGGGATGGGCTCCAGTGTGTTTCCTCTTCAGACTCATTTAAATGTGCCCCCACTTCACCCCGGCTCACAGAGAGAGAGGGGCTGAAGTCACCCAGAAAAAACACCCGGGCCCTCCACTCGCTACACACACACACACACACACACACACACACACACACACACACACACACACACACACACACACACACACACACACACACACACACACACCCTCTCTCTCTCTCTCTCTCACACATAAACATACACACACACACACACACTCACCCTCACCCTCGTTGCCTGCGTCTCGTGTGTGTGTCTTGTGGCCTCCAGCAGGAGTCAACAGTCCTTAGTGTACTTGACTGCTAACAGAGAGACTCAGAGTGAGTGAATACAAACCGTTTGGTTTTGTGGTAATCTATCCCAAATCCACCACTGTTGCTTCTCTTTGTTGTTGCTTCTCCAGGAGGAGTGCTGACAAAGAAAACATGTTTTTATTTTATTTTATTGTATTTTCTTAACAGATTTTATCATGTGTTTTTTATTATTAATCTACGTGTGTGTCTGCTTGTGCTTGATTGCGTGAGGAATTGTTTGTGCGTTTCTTGTACACTTGTGTGTATGTGCACGTCTGTGTCTCAGTGAGCCTGATTGTTTGAGGGGAAATGTTGCTGTGTGTTTCACGTGCACTTTAGTCGGGTTTCAAAACGTTTGTTATTATTTAGTTTTTTACGTTACGCTGTTTGAAAGCACAATTCCATGTCTCTAATCATGTGCGGTGTGACACCACCAGAGGGGGATGTTTCTGTGCTGGATTCCAGATCTGTTTGCTGTAGATCACTTATAATCATCCTAATAGATTCCATACATTTCTGGGATGAACTCCAGATATTCCTTCATTTTCTCCACCATCTTGGACCGGTTGTGCTTCTAAAGAGTACTCTAACTTCAAAACTTCCAAGAACTCAGAACGCGGTCTCTCCTCTGAAGCAGCTCTCGTCGCACTCACATTTTACGACAGGATCAACTCTCTTTCTTCAATCGCTATGATGATAATCAGTTCAATCCGTCCGAGGTGTCAACTGTTTAGATACAGCGCACATTTGTCGTTTTGCTCACATTTCAAACATAGTAAGAAGAAGGGAAAAATAAAGACCAACTCCATATGGTTCCATATCTCGGCACGCATAATGGACATGTGTGCCTGCGTGTGTGTGTGCTTTTGTGTGTGTGTGTGTGTGTGTGTGTGTGTGTGTGTGTGTGTATGTGTGTGCGTGCCCATGTGTGCGTGGGCGTGCATGGTGCAGCTGTGTGGAAGCTGTGTGATGTGAAGCAGGCTGTTGTTTGCTGTGAAAATATTATTGCAAGTGTTTATTATTGCTTCAGCGTCAAACAGTGGGAGGCTTGTGTGTGTGTGTGTGTGTGTGTGTGTGTGTGTGTGTGTGTGTGTGTGTGTGTGTGCTGCACAGGACCAGGGACGTACATGGACTCCAAACTGTGTGTGTGTGGGGGAGTCTCTCGTTCCCCCCCTTCTCCCCTCTCTCTCTTTCCCACCGGCCACCCCCCAGCCTGCGGCCCTAGTGCACCCTGGGTAATGGCGAGGCCTATTGGGGTTGATTAGTTCCGGCTGGGTCTCAGATAGAGTTCTGACAGGCAGGAGAAACGGACTCTCAGCATGACCCCCCCCCCCCCCCCCCACACACACACACACACACACACACCCCCGCCCCCCCCACCCACACACCCCTGTCTCAGACACAATGAGACAGGGAAGGGCTTTTTAAACAACTGCAGCTCTCTACTGCATTACCCGCCCCCATCCCTCCTTCACACACACACACGCACACACACACACGGAAACACACACACACACACACACACACACAGAACACACACACACACGGAAACACACACACACACACACACACACAAACACACACACACACACACAGAAACACACACACACACACATGGAAACACACACCAAAACACACACACACACACACACACACACGGAAACACACACACGCACACACACACACACACACACACCAAAACACACACCACAACACACACATCAAAACACAATTCATTGACGTGGTTCATCTCACCAAGGGCCATTATTACTATGAAAAAACACATAACTACAGACCAGCTCACACACACAGACACGTCTAATACTACAGACCAGCTCACACACACACACACACTTCTAATACTACAGACCAGCTCACACACACACACACACTTCTAATACTACAGATCAGCTCACACACACACACACACACACACACTTCTAATACTACAGACCAGCTCTCACACACACACACACACACACACACCTAATACTACAGACCAGCTCACACACACACACACACACACACACACACACACACACACACACACACACACACACACACACACACACACACACACACACACACACCTAATACTACAGACCAGCTCACACACACACACACACACACACACACACACACACACACACACCTAATACTACAGACCAGCTCACACACACACACACACACACACACACACACACACACACTTCTAATACTACAGACCAGCTCACACACACTTCTAATACTATTCACACCAATTCATTCTTCATGTGCTAGTATACAGCTGAAGAAAAACAGAGAAATGCATATTCTCTCAACACTATATACCTATGTTACTTTTCAACATTTTACCATTTTCTATAGTCAACAAAACATGTTGCACACTTTTAACGCTAAATCCTTGTTCTTTAAAATGGCGAAATTGTAAAATAATGTGTGAATGTGTAGATATGATTTAGATTTAGATTTTAGATTTAGATTAGATATGATGAAGAGCAGCTCTGGGGTCAGCCTGCCTGGTGTTGGACACGCTGCAGACATGAAGAGCAGCTCTGGGGTCAGCCTGCCTGGTGTTGGACACGCTGCAGACATGAAGAGCAGCTCTGGGGTCAGCCTGCCTGGTGTTGGACACGCTGCAGACATGAAGAGCAGCTCTGGGGTCAGCCTGCCTGGTGTTGGACACGCTGCAGACATGAAGAGCAGCTCTGGGGTCAGCCTGCCTGGTGTTGGACACGCTGCAGACATGAAGAGCAGCTCTGGGGTCAGCCTGCCTGGTGTTGGACACGCTGCAGACATGAAGAGCAGCTCTGGGGTCAGCCTGCCTGGTGTTGGACACGCTGCAGACATGAAGAGCAGCTCTGGGGTCAGCCTGCCTGGTGTTGGACACGCTGCAGACATGAAGAGCAGCTCTGGGGTCAGCCTGCCTGGTGTTGGACACGCTGCAGACATGAAGAGCAGCTCTGGGGTCAGCCTGCCTGGTGTTGGACACGCTGCCCCCCTACCCAGCAGACCCCCCCCCCCCCCCCCCCCCACCGCAGAGCGGCCCGCACCTGTGGCACATGCTCACCCGTAGTACCGCATTCCACAGCATTTCTGAGTCCCGAGAACGCGCACGCACGTGCGCACGCACGCGTGCGTACATGCACCACACACACACACGCCTGTCTTTCAGTCTCCATTCTCTTTCTTTTCCTGACCTCCCCCAGGTCTCCTCTTTCCTCTCTCTCTCTCTCTCTCTCTCTCCCCCCCCCCCCCCCTCTCCACACATAATTGATTAAGGGCCGTTTTCATAAATCAATTCGGGACGCACATCAGTCAGTCCTGAATAGAAGGACCCCCCCCCCCCCCACTGAGTGGCAGTATTAATCTACCTCAGCATACCCTGCCATTCTCACTCACACACACACACACACACACACACACACACACACACACCCTGCAATTTAACACACACACACACACCCTGCAACTTCACTCACACACACACACACACACACCCTGCAACTCTCACTAACACACACACACACATGCACACACACACACACACACACCTGCAACCCTCACTAACACACACACACACACACACCCTGCAACTCTCACTAACACACACACACACACACCCTGCAACTCTCACTAACACACACCCACACACCCCCCCCCCCCCCCCCACCCCCCCCCCCTCCCTCACCCCCCCCCCCCCCCCCCCCCACATAAACACAAACACAAATTCTTATACACACACACACACAAACATGCCGAAAAGCACACACGCACGCACATGCTGATACACACACACACACACACACACAGATCCCCATGGTTTGACACGTTTTTGCAATGCGATGATGAATATACATTAGTAGTCAGTAGAGGGTCATACGCACACTTTACAACTGTTTTCACAACATATCTGAAACCAGCATACTGTTGTGTGTGTGTGTGTGTGTGTGTGTGTGTGTGTGTGTGTGTGCGTGTGTGTGTGTGTGTGTGTGTGTGTTGGATACCGAGAATAGGGAAACGAGAGAGAAAGAAAAGAGGGAGAAGAAACCGAGGAGTCGAAAATAAAAGCGATCCTATCTTTAAAAGTGTACACTACCTCCATAGCAGGGCCCCTATATACCTCCCATAAGCACCCCCTCCCCACGGCCGTGTCCCCCCAGAGGACATCCCAGCAGCAAGTCAGTGGCGGGACAAGGCTGGGGGGACATTGTGCTGCTCCTTTCCTTTAACTCAAATGACTCTTATGTTTTACAGAGTCACACACACTTGGTCTGTTTTCCAGTCTCTCCGCTAATCTCTCCCTCTCTGTCCAAAAAAGAAAGAAAAAAAGAAGATGTTTTGATATGAGCGTAACCATGGCGCCACCCCGCTCCTACAGCGGGGTCTGGGCCAAGTGGTGCTGCAGTGCATGCTGGGAACTGGTGCCGGCTGCAACAGCTGCAAGTGATATGTCTGACTTTCCACTGTTCCATTACCCGTCATTTGCCCCAATTTTCTCTGCCTTTTCCTCTACCTTGATCTTTTGTTCTTATACTTTTCCCTTTAACCTTTAAACCTCCCCCCCCACCCCTTTGTACGCTGGAACCCCCCGCACCCCCAACCCACTCTCTTCACCGCCCCCCTCCTATCATCTGACCCCCCCCCCCCCCCCGCGGACTCCAGGATGCTGGTCTCAGTGTGCAGGGAAAGCTGACTTACAAACAGTTTGTGTTATGATAAGTTGGGGTGGGGGGGTGGGGGGGGGGGGGGGGGGGGGGGGGGGGGGGGGGGGGGGGGGGGTGGGGGGGGGGGGGGGGGGGGGGGGGGTGGGGGGGGGGGGGGGGGGGGGGGGGGGGGGGGGGGGGGGGGGGGGGGGGGGGGGGGGGGGGTGGGGGGGGGGGGGGGGGGGGGGGGGGTGGGGGGGGGTGGGGGGGGGGGGGGGGGGGGGGGGGGGGGGGGGGGGGGGGGGGGGGGGGTTAGGGGGGTTGCAGCTGAAGCCAATTGTGTTCTTTCCTGTCTGAGGGGCTGTGGGCCGGGGTCAAGCTCAGGGTCAGCCCGTCAGTACCACAGAGTCCTGGTGCCGGTCTGCAATTGCCGCCGGCTGTATGTGTTTAAGTGTTTTTGTGTGTGTGTTGAAATGCTTGTGCGTCTCGTGTGTGTGTGTGTGTGTCTGTGTGTAGTGTGGAGTTATGTGTGTGTGAGTGTGTGTGTGTGTGTGTCTGTGTGTGTGTGTGTGTGTGTGTCTGTGTGTGAGTGTGTGTGTGTGTGAGTGTGTGTGGGTGTGTGTGTGTGGGTGTGTGCTGGAGAGCAGAGAGACGGGGCAAGGAGACACATCTGTTTCTGATCTCCCAGAAAGCTTTGCTCTCGGAGGCCTGGAGGTGCTGGCGAGTCTGTGGAGGGGAGAGAGGGAGGGAGGGGGGAGAGAGGGAGGGAGGGGGGTGGGGCGGGGGGGAGGGGGGGGGGTAGCCGAGAGGGGTGTTGTTTGGTCTGGGGGGGGGGGGGGCGGGGCGGGGGGGGGACGGGGGGGGAGGGGGGGGCCTGGGGGGGGGGGGGCGGGGTCGGGGGCCTGGTTGTTCTGCCAAGGTGTTGCTACACAGCGCCTCCTCCACCCTTCTGCTCCTTCGTTTGTGGGCCATGTGTGCCTGTGTAACAAGGGGTCGTCGAGAACATCACAGGTCTACACCGGTGGATGAAATATGAAGTCCGCCCTGGATGATTGGCCAACCACCTACTCCCCTCCCCATTCTGGGCTTTACTCTCCTGAATCAGCTCCTGGTATCTTCTTGGCATTCGCCTCCCCTCTACTCCCCCATCTCCCCCCCCCCCCCCCCCCACACACTTTCTCCTCTCCCCCCTGGCTGACCTCATGGAATAGTCCTCCTGGGACCACCTCCAGGGAGCTTCTCCCTCCTTGTCCTTCATTTCCTGCTCCTCGTCTTCCTCCCTCCTGCGACCCTTCCTATCCTCCTCTCCTCCTCCAGGCCAATAATAAATAAATGCCATTATTGTCCAATATGTGGAAGAGGGCTCTGTCTCTGTCCTCTGTCTCTGTCTCTCTGTCTCTGTCTCTCGTCTCTGTCTCTCTCTCTGTCTCTGTCTCTCTCTGTCTCTCTCCTCTCTCTTTGTCTCTCTCTCGTCTCTCTCTCTCTCTCCTCTCTCTCTCTTCTCTCTCTCTCTCTCCTCTTCTCTCTCTCTCTCTTCTCTGTCTCGTCATGTCTCTCTCTCTCTCTCTCTCTGTCTCTCTCTCCACATTTTCTTTTTCTTCCCCATGAAAGTATTAATCTGAAGGACTAAACGTGTTAAAAATGAAGGAGACCGCCATTACAAATGACAATCCTTTCTGTCTCTCTGTCTCTCTGGCTGTCTGTCTATCTGTCTGTCTCTGTCACATGCACACACACACACACACACACACACACACACACACAACACACACACACACACACACACACGCACACTTACCTGAGACCCCCCTGGCTTACCTTTCTTTCCTTAACATACACACACAGACATACAGACACACAGACACACACACACACACACACACACACACACCATCTTCTCCTCCTCTTCCTCACCCTTCCCCCCCTCTCCCCCCCCCCCTCCCTGAAGCTGCTGCAGCGATATTCTTTACAGCCCTGTCACCCCTGCCAGAGTAGTAAAACCCACATCTGGAATCACACTCTACTCCACTCACACACCAGCACCACCTTTCCTCCTCCCTCTCTGACACTCACACACACACACACACACACACACACACTCACCCACACACACACACACACACACTCTCACACACACTCACACACAGGGGGTGGACAACGCTGTGGGACGAAACCTCTAATAACGAGAGACAAACGCCCCCCCCCCCCC
>JACYXH010000217.1:142500-147500 GCA_026745465.1 Lota lota | reverse complement strand
GTGTGTGTGTGTGTTAGTGCATGTTTCTGTCTGTGTGCGTGCTGTCTTTTGGTGTGTGGTGTGTGTATGTGTACAAGTGCGAGTGCATGTGTTTGTGTGTGTGTGTGTATGTGTGTGGTTGTGTGTATCTGTTTGTGTGGTGTGTGTGTGTGTGTGTTTGTGTGTTTGTGTCGGCATGCGGTGTACATGTCTGTGTGTGTGTGTGTGAATGCTGTGTGTGTGTGTGTGGTTGTGTGTGTGTGTGGGTATGCGGTGTGCAATTTGTGTGTGTGTGTGTGTGTGATGCCTGTGCGCCCACACCACCCTGTATGTGGGTGTATTGGTCAGTATGTTCCCTACATATTTGTTTGTGTTTGTTACATATTCCCTGCCATTTTTACAGTCCATCCCATGAATATATTTAAAGACATAGTGAACTCATAAAGACATGGGGGTGTGGGTTCTAGATACGCTACCTTGTCCCCCCCCCCCCCCCCCCCCCCCCCCCCCACGGTCCAGACGCTATCAGACCACATTCCTGCTCCCAGGATCTGTCTCTGCAGTCACCCAGGGACACAGCGACGACTTCACTTTCTCCCAGGGAACACCAGAACATTCCCCTACTTTTCTTGGGCTTTCAGTTGGTTTTCTTTTCTCCACTTCTCTTTTCCTTCTCTTCTTCTTCTGCTGGTTCTGTTCAGTGAGTCTGCCTCCTCTCATGGCAGCTTTGATCCACTCCACCCTCCACCTCCCCCTCCACCTCCACCTCCCCTCCAACTCCACCTCCACCTCCCCCTCCACCTCCACCTCCACCTCCCCTCCTCCTCCACCCTCCACCCTCCCCCTCCACCTCCACCTCCCCTCCACCTCCACCTCCCCTCCTCCTCCACCTCCACCCTCCACCTCCCCTCTCCACCACCTCCCCTCCTCCTCCACCTCCCCTCCTCCTCCACCCTCCACCCTCCACCTCCCCTCCTCCTCCACCCTCCCTCCTCCACCCTCCACCTCCCCTCCTCCACCCTCCACCTCCACCTCCCCTCCTCCTCCACCCTCCACTCCACCTCCACCTCCCCTCCACCTTCACCTCCCCCTCCACCCTCCACCTCCCCTCCACCTCCACCTCCCCTCCCCTCCACCTCCCCTCCTCCACCCTCCACCTCCACCCTCCACCTCCCCTCCACCTCCCCTCCTCCACCTCCCCTCCTCCTCCACCTCCTCCTCCACCTCCACCTCCACCTCCCTCCAACTCCCCTCCACCCTCCCCCTCCCCCTTCCCCCCCCCCTCCTCCCCCCTCCACCCCCACCTCCTCCGCCACCCTCCACCTCCCCCCCCCCCTCCACCTCCCCTCCCCCTCCTCCTCCACCCTCCACCTCCCCTCCTCCTCCACCCTCGCAGGGCCTCTAGCCAGCTCACTGGAGCGGTCTCCTGAGTCTGCCCAGATTAATGAGTCTGTGTGTGTGTATGTGTATGTGCATGTGTGTGGGTGGGTGGGTGTGTGCGTGTGTGTGTGTGTGTGTGTGTGTGTGTGTGTGTGTGTGTGTGTGTGTGTGTGTGTGTGTGTGGGTGTGTGTGTGTGTGGGTGTGTGCGAGACAGAGAGAGAGCTAGAGAGGGATAGAGAGAGAGAGAGAGTAATGGAGTAAAGTACAAGAGAAAGACAAAGAATGTTTCATTGTACCACAAATTGTGTGTGTGTGAGTATATGTCTGCACACTGTAGCGCATAATTGCATGTGTGTGTGCGTGCGTATGTGTGTTGTGTGTTTAATCTGTGGTTTCCAAACCAAACTTTATTCTGTGGATTTCTTCAAAGATCATCAAAATAATTGATTCCGCAGGAGGCGGGCTTGTGTGTTTTCTCACGCGCCGGCCAAGAACTCACCATCACTGGAGGCTTCTGGGATACCGTTGCAACCAAGAAACCGCGGGCCATCCGCCCACACCACGATGGCCGCCATTTTGGTGTCCCTGCGTGGCGGTGTGTCCCTGCGTGGCGGTGTGCAGAGTCATGATCTGGGGGTGAACTTCACCTGGTTGTCCGGGGGAAAGAGACGCACACACGGTGTTAGCTAAACACGCTCTCATCAGGAGAAACACAAGAGTACAGTGAAGAAAATGCCCAAGTGCTCAAAATAATTCACTGATGAGAGCCATGTGTTGAAATGTTGTTGTTTCTTAGGAGGGGGTGCATGTGGTGGGTCGGAGAGAGAGAGAGAGAGAGAGAGAGAGAGAGAGAGAGAGAGAGAGAGAGAGAGAGAGAGAGAGAGAGAGAGAGAGAGAGAGAGAGAGAGAGAGAGAGAGAGAGAGAGAGAGAGAGAGTGAGGAGAGGGCGAAGAGAGGGAGAGGGTGTTGTGGATAGAAGGTGAGTGAAAATGCTGGTTGACTTTTCTTCAAGCTCTGATTATAATGCCGCGTGAGTATATATAATGCCCCCCCCCCCGCTGAATCACGTTTATTTACTCTCACACACACACACACACACACACACAGACACACACACACATAGACACATGCACATACACACACACAGACACACACACACATAGACACATGCACACACAACCACACACACACATACACACATGCACACACACACACACGCAGACACACACACACATAGACACATGCACACACACAACCACTCACACACACACACACACATACATAGACACATGCACACACAACCACACACACACATACACACATGCTCACACACACACACACACACACACACACATATGCAGCTAAACAGACACACACACTGAGCGCTTCCAAGAGATTTACATATATGGACATAAACATGATCACAGCTATGTCAACTCCACCATGGTCACATGCAGACATGCACTGCACTCCATAACTTACCTTCACACACTCTCTGTGGAGGAGTCTAACACACACACACACACGCACACACACACGCACGCACACAGGAACGTGTCTCCATGATTGATGGAGGCGAGCGAACACTTAATGGCCAGGTGTTTCCCATTAGGACACGCAATACTGGGAAGAAAGAAAGAAGGAAGGAAAGAAGGAAAGAAGGAAAGAAGGAAAGAAGGAAAGCAGGAAGAAGGAAAGCAGGAAGAAGGAAAGAAGGAAAGAAGGAAAGAAAGAAAGAAAGAAAGAAAGAAGGAAAGAAGGAAAGAAGGAAAGAAGGAAAGAAAGAAAGAAAGAAAGAAAGAAGGAAAGAAAGAAAGAAGGAAAGAAGGAAAGAAAGAAAGAAAGAAAGAAGGAAAGAAAGAAGGAAGGAAGGAAGGAAAGAAGGAAAGAAAGAAAGAAAGAAGGAAAGAAGGAAAGAAAGAAAGAAAGAAAGAAAGAAGGAAAGAAGGAAAGAAAGAAAGAAAGAAGGAAAGAAAGAAAGAAGGAAAGAAAGAAAGATAGAAAGATATATATTTTTGTTTTCATGTGTTGTCAAAAACATTAAACAAACCCATCACCAAATACCAAGTATTTCAGACATTGTTATTTATAATAGGCTGAATCAATATAAAGTTACTCCCTTCATAAAAGGCTAGGTCACGCTCCCAGATTTGTGGATCACAAACACAGCATGCCTTCGTCTAGCTTTGACTAGCTTAATTCAGCACCTTTATACAAGCCGTCGAGAAAGCTTTACCTTAAGTGTTCTACACTTCATCGGCCAACCAAAACATTAAACATGAAATATGGTGTTCACTCTCCTTCTCACCAAAGGACTTGTCCATCGTGACGTCACATCACAATGACCACAGCCATTTTGAGAGCATAGGAGCACTGTTAGTCATTATTGTTGATCATAATGTTTTTTTGGTCATTGTTTTGTAAGTAAGCGTGAAATAATTTGTCGTTATGATGAAACATTCATGTGTTTCAACTGCCACAGTGTCTCTCATGCAAGGCGTGGCATTTCTTTTAATCAGCCTGGGTTATGGTATATCTAGCAGACAGACATATGTCGTTGTAGTTATGGTATATTTACTCATTTTACGGTACTACGCCACTCTCTTGCACCCTCTCAATATGGCGTATCGCCAACAAACACATTATGCATGAAACATTCTGACGTACAAGCCCTATGAGACAAACACGGTATCCTTGAATGATGCTTTGGCGTTCTTGATTCACAATTACACTGAATAGTCACTCGTAGTTGAGTACGATGACCTTCCTGGGAAGACGAGGCAACACAGGGGAAAGAAGATTTGGGATCCTTGGCTTCTTTGAGTCTCCAGCTCACCCGCCTGGTGAAGGTGACTCACCAGGGCCCACACGGAGTCAAAGACCCCCATTGTGAGGGCCCTTATCAGCCTTTATCTCCCCTGCTTGTTACCAGTGTGGTTGCTATGGCGGCAGGAAGACAAACACTTTGTCATCTGTCGCATCTGTTCTTCGGGCCCACGCACGCACGTGTGTGCGTGTGAGACAGACAAAGGCATATGGTTGTGTGTGCTTCTTTGAAGATGGGATTCCTTACTCTGGAAAAGAGATCAATGAGGACAGATTTGATCTATGATGTTGTTCTCTGGCAGCAGTGAATATGTGTTTCCATGCGGTCCTGAGCAGAGATACACCAACAGACTGAGATAGGGGAATGTCACTCGAAAGGAAACGTTGGGATAACTCTATAATCCCAAGTTTTGGTTACTGAGATGTGCTCTTAAATGCTATTGGTCAACACCAGTGTCAATCATACCCTGTGGGCAGCCCGTGGGGGGAAAGGAGGCGGGACATGGTGTGGGCCGCGCGTGGTTGGACAGTGGGCGGGGCGGCAGTGTCTGCTTATTTGATGAGAAGTCTTCCGTCAGGAAGGAAAATAAACAGCCGAGCGTGCAGCTACTGGGGAGGGAGAGGAAGTTACTAGAGCACAACACAATATTTACATCGCCTGACGGATGCATGCGCAGCGTCACACACACACACGCACACAGACACACACGCACACACACACATGCACACACACACGCACACACGCACGCACACACGCACACACACGCACGCACGCACACACACACGCACGCACGCACGCACGCACACGCACGCA
>JACYXH010000217.1:67500-140000 GCA_026745465.1 Lota lota | reverse complement strand
TGGGAAAAGGACAGAGTGAGAGAAAGAGAGAGAGAGAGAGAGAAGGAGAGTGCAAGAGAAACGCTCAAACAGAACCATATGTAGAGGAGGCTTCGATGATAAAACCAGGTGCTTTGATAAAAGGAGGAATGTCAAACTTTTTTTTTCTCCTCCTTCTCTCTCTCTCTCTCCTGGATGCTGATCTGTTTTCAACCATAGCGGTGGTTTGGATGTCTTCTGGCTCCACTCCCCTCACCCTCTCACCACCATCCCCCTGATATACAACCTACCTTCCCTGACCTCCCCGTCCCATCCAACTCTCTGACCTTCCCCCTCCTCCCCCCTCCACCCCTCCTTCTGCACTATAACTTAGCTTAACTGTCCCACTCCTGCTGCCGTCCTCCTCTTCCTCCTCCTCCTCTTCTTCTCCTCCTCCTACTCCTCTTCCCCCTCCTTCTCCTTTTCCACCTCCTCCCCTCCCCCTGCTCCTCCCCTTCCTTGTCCTTCTCATCCTCCTTCTCTTCCTCCCCTTCCTGTTCCCCCTTCTCCTCTTCATCCTCCTCCTCCTCCTCCACTCATCCTTCTCACCTCCTCTTCCACCTCCTCCCCCTACTCCTCCTCCTCCTCTTCCTCTCCCTCTCAACCGCTTCCTCCTGCTCCTCTACCACCTCCTCCTCGTTATTCTGCACCTCCTTCTCCTCCTCCTCCGTCTCCTCCTCCTTTTCGTTCTCGTTTATCTCCTCCCCCTCCTGCTCCTCCTCCACCTCCTATTCTGAACTCACCACCTAGATTTAGTGTGTACAGGCCCTTTATATATATTTTGTTGTTGAAGTAACAGCTGGGTATTAATAATATGATGTGACAGATATCTGTCTCTGAGAGGATGGGTTGTTGTGGTTTTTATCAGAAACACAGTTTACACAGTCTTGTAATCTGACCGTTATTGTATTTCATCGTCTGAAATCAAGTAGGTCATCTGACTGCTCAAGTTGTGTGTAATGAGAACTGCTAAATGGGCCCCTTCCATCGGGCGCCCATTTGTTGTTGCTAAAATGCTAACCATCTACACACACCAAACACCATTGTGTTGACCAGTACGTGTGAGCTGAACTGGGGACTATGAGTGCTACCGTCGTTCCTTTGGGCAGTTATTTTTAATCCATGTGCAGGAGAAAGCGAATGCTACAACATCGACACACATCACATAACAACTTGTGTCTACCGAGTGTCTCTGCTGAAGTGTGGTGGTGTAACATTTGAGTTAACGGCTATGATGGGTCCAGCCTACATGGAGAGAGTCCCGGGATTTCACCGGCTCCACGTCCAATCACAGCCCTCTGCTGCATCTGGACCCAGTTAGTGTCCCAGTCCTTACTGGGTTTGCACCTCACTCCGAGCGGACCGGGGCCTCGCACCTTAAGCTGGGCTCAGGGTTTTACGGGGTCATCAGTCATAACGGGGGACCGCTCACATAAAAATGGTTTGAGGTGGAACTTGTTCCCGTTGATTTGTTGATGGCCGGATTTAAAGAAAAATACATGGAAGGTTTGGCCTCACGTTATCCCACGTGACCCGCAGGAGAGCACTCAGGGTCGCGTGGGATAACTAAACAATGAATGAATTCATTGAATTACTGTATTGTGTACATATATTGTATGTATGTATATATATATACATGTGTATGTATATGTACTGTATTGTGGTCCAATGGTGTTAAAGATATGTTCTCCTGCTCTCTGACGTCTCTTCCCTACAAGTCGTTCAGCAGTCAGTTGTTACAGACTAACATTGAGAACAAAAACACAAACACAAACCAATTGAGTGTTAGCGCGATAAAACCGTCACTGATTTAATAATAAGACAAAGGCCATCCTCCTCTTCAAAACCTCGGTGTTAAAAACCAAAGACATGCCAAACAGTCTGTGGAGACACTAGGCTCCTTCTTGCAGCGCCGGCAACCAATCACATTGCAGCAATCAGACATTCCTGATTATGACACCCACTCCGTCTCGCCCCGGGCCCCGGGCCCCGACCCAGCCTGAGCCTGCTCCCTGACAGAACCGTCACACCGGAATGAGAAGCATAACACACTATTAACTTATACAGACCTCACACACGCACACACACACATACACATACACGCACACACACGCGCACACACACACACACACACACAGACACACACACAGACACAGACACACACACAGACACATACACACACATACACACACAGACACAGACACACAGACACACACACGCACAGAGACACACACACACACACACACACACAGACACAGACACACACAGACACAGACACACAGACACACACACTCACACAGACAGACACAGACACACACACACACAGACACACAGACACACACACACACACACACACATGCACAGACACACACACACACACAGACAGACACACACACACACAGACACATACACACACACACACAGACACACAGACACACACACACGCACACACGCACACATGCACACATGCACACTTTCTCAGACACATACACATTCACAGAGTGAGGAAGAGACAATGAGATACAGCACATCTGGGAGAGAGAGACATAGAGAGCCATAGAGAGAGTGAGAGACAGACATGAAGACAGACATGGACAGAAAGACAGAGAGGACAAAACATAGTAAGAGACAGCAGGCGTGGGAAAGAGAGAGACACAGAGACACATAGAGGGAGGAATGAGGAGCGAGCTTCACTGTGATTAAGAATAAGACAGAACCATAAAGTCTCCGGATATGAAAAGTTCCCCAGGCACAAATTCACAGCAGAACCGAGACGTGCGTGCGTGTGTGTGCATGCATGTGTGTGTGTGTGTGTGTGTGTGTGTGTGTGTGTGTGCATGTGCGTACTTATGAACGTACTTGAGAGGAATGTGATTTTGAGGCAGAGGCAGTAATAAATCGCTGTGCTCAGTCTGGACTGAGAATCCTTGAGAAGTGCGTCTGTACACGCCGATGGCACAGATTGCTTTTTATATATCTCCCTAAGATTTACGATGGTTCTTGTATGGAGTTCAGAGGTCGAAAACGCCATCACTCAGGAGAGAGATGTTTTCTGTTTTCTTTGCTTAAGTGGACAAAAAGAGGGGAAACAGCGAGACCACAGGGGATTCAAGCTGGGAGCCCCAGTGCATGATGGGAAGCTTTCCAACTGTGTGTTCTAAAATTAGACGTGCTGCGGCTATTAAGGGTATACTCTGGTACACTTTGTTCAATATGGTCCTATCAAACATATAACCTCAATATGAGTAAATATACTATTAAGGGTATACTCTGGTACACTTTGTTCAATATGGTCCTATCAAGCATATAACCTCAATATGAGTAAATATACTATTAAGGGTATACTCTGGTATACTTTGTTCAATATGGTCCTATCAAACAAGAATATAACCTCAATATGAGTAAATACACTATGAGAGTCTTTCACATGAAACATTTTACACATACATTCATAAGTGTATAGCCATTTACAATAAATTAACTACTACTACAAACATAATACAAACACGATAACATCTTGTGATCTATGACTTTTGACTCTTTTTTTGGGGGGGGATTGCTCATTTTGTTTGTTTTCTTTTGTGGGTCATCATAGTGATGAACCGATGAGGTCATCGTGGATGAGGTCCATGTTGAGGAGTTAGAGTTAAGTCTGGACCTTCCCAAGTGTTTTCACACACTGCGGTTACATTAACACTTATTTATTCATTCATCTCGCTCCATGAATGGTAACAGTTGCATAAATCAGCCAGTGTTTCCAATGGAGGAATCACTAAGTAATTTAGTAGTCTGACAACAAAAAGTTCCATGCTGTCCCTTTGCAAGAGAGCGAATGAGTGCGAAGCTTTTATATACCTGAGCAAATCAAAGAGAGTGCGTGTGTGTGTGTGGGTGTACATGAGTGTGTGTGTGTGTGTGTGTGTGTGTGTGTGTGTGTGTGTGTGTGTGTGTGTGTGAAAGAGAGAGAGCCAGCGAGAGTGTGTGTGTGTGTGTGTGTGTGTGTGTGTGTGTGTTTGATTCACTCTGTGTTTTGTTTTTCTGAGGAAGTGACACAGCTGCTGGGGTCAGCAGGAGAAAGAGAGAGAGAAGGTCGTTGCCATGGTGCCCGGCCTGGACAATAGGGGTCAGGGGAGAGCCCCTCTGAGTGGCTGAACCGGCGATCCTGCGACAGAACGCTGCCGCCAGAGATCACCTCTTACCCGCGCACAAGCCGTGGGGTGTGCACGTACACGTGCACATACACATGCCCATACAGTGCACGCCCACCCTCCCCTCATGGGGGGGGGGGGGGGGTGGGGGGGTTTCTCCCCGAGCCCACCATAAGTGTCAGAGACTTAGCAAAGTTCACACCCGAAACGCTCTCTCTCTCTCACACACAATCCCCCCCCCCCCACCCCCCCCCCCCCCCCAAGGCAACTCACAAATCACACCACACACATCGAGACCAAAACTACCGTAGCACACCACCCACCCCTCACCCACCCACCCCCCCACCATCATCCACCTCACACCACGGTCTGTCCTCTCTCCCTCTCTCTCTCTCTCTCTCCCTCTCTCTCTCCCTCGCCCTCTCCCTCTCTCTCTCTCTCTCTCCCTCCCTCCCTCCCTCCCTCCATTACTTTCATAACAACATTTATAATCATCTACATGACAATCTGTGTGGGACCATAATGAGGGCCTGGGGGTGACAGGGGTGATGGCTGAAGGGGAGCGGTGCATGCTGGGATTGCAGCCTGCTGAGAGAAGGGCATGCTGGGAGGCGGCGTCCTGCAGCCAGGGCCTCTGGGGGTGCAGGATGGTTAATAGGCCTTTCATGGCAGGCCCACAAAGCCTTTTGTCCCCCGCTAATACATTCTGCCCAGCATGGAGACATGGAGAGGGGGAGGGGGAATCCCCATCTCTCTCTCCCTGTGTGAGAGGATATATGAGTGTGTGCCTATCAGTGCATGTATATCTGTGTGTGTGTGTGTGTGTGTGTGTGTATGTGTGTGCGAACATGCCAGTGTGTGTGTGTGTGTGTGTGTGTGTGTGTGTGTATGTGTGTGCGAACATGCCAGTGTGTGTGTGTGTGTGTGTGTATGTGTGTGCGAACATGCCAGTGTGTGTGTGTGTGTGTGTGTGTGTGTGTGGGGGTGTGTGTGTTTAGCATGCGGTGGGTCTAGTCGTCCACATGAGCTGTCGATTTCATAATAAATGTCTATCAGATGCAACTTCTGACGAGATGCCATGTTTTGGGGTTCATTGTGTGTGTGTGTGTGTGTGTGTGTGTTGGGTGTGTTTGTCCGTTGGTTGTCCACCTGGATGTGGTCAGGAGCTGCACCTCATTCAGGTGTTTGTCAGAGCTTACAGAGACCTGCCAATGTTTGGGTGTTGTTGCTGCTGCAGGATGTGTTTATGTGGCTCCTTTACCCTTACACACTCACACACATGCATGCACACGCGCACACACACACACAAACAAACACACCCACGCTCACACACATGCACACACACCCCCACCCACACACAGACACACACCCACACCCACACACACACACACAAAACAAAACGCCCACACTGTCACCTGAACAAGAGCCCAGGTGTTCTGCTGAAATGCCAGGCGTCCATGCGGCCCCTGACTAGCCCCCAAATCAAACCCTGTGATCTCAGAATACCCCGTTATTAATGAACTGGACAGGGACCCCCCCATTTCAAAGTGTGCTGCTGGAAGTAGAGGGAGGGAGGGAATTCCAGAACGAGCTCACAGAAGGGGGGGGGGGGGGGGGGGGGGGGGGGGGGGGGTCCTGCTGAGATCACTGTGGTATGAGAGAGGGGGCCAGTGTGGTTGTAGCGCCCGAGCTACGTCTATACTGTCCACCACACACACACACACACACACACACACACACACACACACACACACACACACAGCACAACACATAGCACAACACACACACACACACACACACACACACACAGCACAACACATAGCACAACACACACACAGCACAACACACACACACACACAGACACACACACACACACACACACACACACAGACACACACACACAGCACAACACACACACAGCACAACACAGCTGCGCCAGAGGGCCTGCAGGCCTCAATGGACGGGGGTCAATATAAACGCAATGGGGACTAAAATGCATACCAAATCAGGGGACACAGCCATGCTGCACGAGGAAGGGGGGAGGGGGCGTCACTTGTTTTCTATACCACCAACCCCAAAGACATAGGCTACTCCGGTTGAAAAGATGCTTTTGGCGGCCGCTTTATCGCCTAGTTTAGTGGCCAGCAGGTTTGCTCACAGTGACCCCCAGCTGTAATTTTACGCACTATCACTGAGAACTATTTACAACGTCCCTGTAGTCGGTTGAAACGGGAGCGCTATATACCCAACTTTGGGATTTGGGAGCTAGTCCCCTATTGTTCAGATCCCTCCCTCTTCTTGGGAAGTGGGAGGGCCAGAAGAGGCGTCGCAAAAGGGAGAATTGTTTGGGAGCTCAGTCATCCAAAAACGGCCTTTCAGTGTGAGAACTTGGGGAGCCGAAGAAAATGTCGGTGGCATCGCAGTAAATTACTAAAAGCAGCAAGGCTTTACAATTCTACGAGAACTAAAACGTCTTTTTTCCCGGACTAAACTCATTTTACAGAGGAGAGGCGCGCAGAAGATCGTGTTGTTGGACCAGGAGCGAACAACTAATATAACGTTTCTGGTAAGTTGGATCATTTGAAGAGGTTCATGTTGTCCACTGTTGCTACCGCGCTACTTTAATGTGTTAGTGTTGTATTTGACATATTACACGCTTTATTGTACAGTTGTATGCCACCAATAAGACCGGGCGTCCTTTCAAACCGATGGGATGCGTTAGAAGTAGTAAAACAGCACAGATTTCCATACTAGTAGTCTTAACGTGTTGCTTGTTGCGGGGGACTACTTTAATAGCGATCGTAATGGTCAGTCTCCGAAGTGGTGTTAAACCACGCCGTCTACCTTTTGGGGGATGTTTGGGGTGCTGTGGTGGAATGAGAAGTGCGCTGTAGTTGCGAAACCTGCGGGGGAAAAAAGAAAGAAGTCAACTTTACGGTTGGAGTTGGGAGCCCGTTGTTGATGGAGCAAGCTGTGCGCTAGCATTCCCAATCCCTCCGCTGCCCCCCATCCCCATCTTTAATGATCCTAACAAAAACCTTTCCTCCAATTTCGAGATTTGTGAGTTTGTGTTTTTGGTACGGCGCGTTGTAGCGGCGTGTGTATAACCGCTTGGCTCCACCGGCCTGGTCGTGAGAAAGCGTGTGTGTTTAGCAGGCCTCAGCCTAGAGTCGCTGGTCCCAGAACCGTAACTCACAACAGACGCGACGCGGCGAGACGCGGCGGCGGCCAAACCTCCGCCGAACCGTCGCTGCCGTGCGTATATTCTTTCTTTTTGCGCATCATGGAATGCGCAGACCTTTATTGCACGCATGACGCAAACGATAACGCCACTAATTGCGTGTTTTCCTAAAGGCTTCCCCCCCCCATGCCAAAGACAAACTTGCAGTGTAAAAACAAGCTAATTACATCTTAAAGTGACAGCTGCTGGGCTATTATGGGCTATCAAAGCAGAAGAATTCGGTATCTTCTTTGGCTGTCAAGAGCTCCCCCCCCCCCCCCGTCTCTCTCTTCGCGTGTCATATCTCCCCCCCCCCCCCCCCCCCCCCCTTTATTCTCCCGTGATTTTAATGAGGGAAAAAAAGGACTGTTAATCTCGGATTATGATGACCACTCGGCGTTTTTTCGCCGTGGTGTCACTCACGGCGGGGGGGGGGGGGGGGGGGGTCTCCAGCAACAGCCGCACGAGATCAAGTTTCAAACCCCCAGGTGTCGTTTTTTTTTTTGTTATTTGGATTACATTTAGTCCGAGGCGGTTGAAGGAAACGCGTTATCGTGACAGACATGGTGTGGGACAAGAGGGCCGATTGTTCTTCCAGAATCAATGTCAGTTAGATTAAAAGTCGAAACGAATAGCCTAGCCTCCCCCCAATTAGTTCTCTCTGTCTCTCTCTCTCTCTCTCTGTCACACACACACACACACACACACACACACACACACACACACACACACACACACACACACACACACACACACACGAATGAGTTTGGCTGGCCTATCTATGATTGGCGACGGCTCCTCGGTGATAGAAAGAGGGCCTTGTTGTTTTGAAGTGCGCTTCTTCGTCTGATCAAAGTTGAGCTAATTGATTGGACTCTGATTATATTCGTGGCGCGCACAGTCGCCTGACCTTATTTGGTATTTGATAGAGACCCGCTAGATATGCTGTAGGCTCGGCTGTCCCTACACATTAGCCATTCGTTTAAAACACACACACACACACACACACACACACACACACACACACACACACACACACACACACACACACACACACACACACACACACACACACACACACACACACAAAAGCATACTGTGGAAACAGTGTATTACAATTGCCAGTACACCCTTTGTCGTGTGTAAGTTCATCATGTTAGATACCGTGTCTAGGAGAAAGACAGGACATGTGGAACCATGGAAAAAGAATGGTTCCAAGTCAAAGTCGCATGCAAAAACACAGCTAATGTAATAAATATCACATATGTCATCTACTCGTATGTCACAACACATGAGTGACTATGCGTATTTCATAATGGAGATGTTTTTCCAGCTAAAATAACTGCTGTGCAGTGCTACGTGGCCAATCACAGGCCAGAAGATTAGTACACGTAAATAAAGTTGGGAGGAAGAAATGACAAGTTGGACGTAGCGCGCCTTTCCACAGCCCCTCCGGCTCCCATTGGGTGGAGGAAGCGGACGGTGTTTTCATAGAGGGTGGAGCCGTGGGGTTAATTGACAAAATGAGGGAAAAAAGGCTTTCCTGAGGGCTTGCTTTCATCTGACAGCTATACGCCTGTGTAGTCGAAATACCCTGCAGGCAAAATCCATGTACCTGTGTGTGTGCGTGCGTGTGTGTGTACCTGTGTGTGTGTGTGTGTGTGTGTGTGTGTTGCGGTGACTGCATGTTGTGTATGCGTACTTTCTCTTCTAGTTGTGTTTTTGTTTTTTTGGTGATTTGGGGGGATCCTATTGGTTGTTTTGCTTGAGGGAGCTGTCCCCCGTTCCTCCTTTGGGATTATCTCCTCACACCCCCGGGGTTTGGAATTCCCTGCCTGTCACCGCGGTCCGAAATCCACGGCTCAAGATCACCTGCCGGATCCAACAGGAAAGATCTCCCTGTGAAAGATGGATCCTGCCAGAGACCAGGGAGAGAGTGGGAGAGGGAGAGGGAGGAGGGAGGAGGGAGGGAGAGAGGGAGGAGGAAGAGGGGAAGAGAGAGAGGAAGAGGGGAAGAGAGAGAGAGCGAGTTAGGGAGGGAGGGAGAGGGGAGGAACAGGGGAAGAGGGGGAGGAGAGAGAGAGAGAGAGAGAGAGAGAGAGAGAGAGAGAGAGAGAGAGAGAGAGAGAGAGAGAGAGAGAGAGAGAGAGAGAGAGAGAGAGAGAGAGAGAGAGAGAGAGAGAGAGAGAGAGAGAGAGAGAGAGAGAGAGAGAGAGAGAGAGAGAGAGAGAGAGAGAGAGAGAGGGAAAAAAAAAAAAAGGATGTGTTTGGTGTCTTGGACCGGGCAGGGGAGAGAGATAGGGTTTAGTTTTCATATTTTGAGTACAGTTTTGGCTGGAATATTGTACTAGTCACAATCCAGCAACACGCTCACATGGCCAAATAAGGCTGTCTGATCAGTTTTTTCCCTCTCTGCCCAGCGTTGTGGTTTGGGAGTGCGAGGGGCGGGGTTATTGGTGGACATGTGGTGCATTAGTCCTGACAGATCAAGTCTCTGTGTCCACTCAGACACTTGGAGTGGACTCAGACACCTGGAGTGGACTCAGACACTTGGAGCGGACTCAGACTTTGGAGCGGACTCAGACTTTGGAGTGGACACAGAGACTTGGAGTGGACTCAGACACTTGGAGTGGACTCAGACACCTGGAGTGGACTCAGACACCTGGAGCGGACTCAGACTTTGGAGCGGACTCAGACTTTGGAGTGGACACAGAGACTTGGAGCGGACTCAGACACCTGGAGTGGACACAGAGACTTGGAGTGGACTCAGACACCTGGAGCGGACTCAGACACCTGGAGTGGACACAGAGACTTGGAGTGGACTCAGACACCTGGAGTGGACTCAGACACCTGGAGTGGACTCAGACACCTGGAGTGGACTCAGACACCCGGAGTGGACTCAGACACCTGGAGTGGACTCAGACACCTGGAGTGGACTCAGACACCTGGAGTGGACTCAACCTGGAGCACCAGGTGGTCACCACCAGCCTCTCCCCCTGGGGCCGGCATACCTCTCTCCCTCTCTCCCTCTCTCCCTCTCTCGACCCTCTCTCTCGACACGCTCTCTCTCTCTCACTTCTTTTCGTCGTTGTGTATGTGTGACCGTGTGGGTGTGTGGTGCACTTGCTTGTGTGTGTGTGTGTGTGGTACATAGTGAATAAGTGAGGACCAGGGTGCGTGTGTGTGTGTGTGTGTGCGTGCGTGTGTGTGTGCGTGCGGTAGGCTACAGGTGCGGCCCAGGGAGGTGTAGCATATCGAGGGAACATTCTTTCACTCTGGGGGGAATCTTAAGAAAAGAGGTGATGAAGATGAAGGAGCAGAGAGGAGCGATGAAGCAGGGAGAGGTGATGAAGAGGAAGGAGCAGAGAGGAGCGATGAAGCAGGGAGAGGAGATCCAACGGAGGGAGAGAGTGTGCGAAAGACATGCAGTTCACAACCTGCTCTCTCTCCCTCTCTCTCGCTCTCGCTCTCTCTCGCTCTCTTTTTTGTTTCATTTCTTGACAGCTTTCCTTCGCCTTGTGGGGACATGCGCCATCGGTTTATGGCTGCAATATTTTATAACCAATGAGACCAAACAAAGCACAGCACAACAATGTCAGTATTTGCAGGGCGGTTGTTATGATCTAACAACTAGCCTCGCTACAGCCCTCCATTAGCCCAGTAGCTACATTAAAATAGGGTTTAGCTCATTTGGTTAATAAGGTTAGCTCCATTCCTTCCTCTGCACACACACACACACACACACACACACACACACACACACACACACACACACACACACACACACACACACACACACACACACACACACACACACACACACACACACACACACACACACACACACACACATTGTGTTTGTCCGGTGTGTTGCTGTTAGCTCATTGATTAACTGCAGGCTGTGTGTGTGTGTGTGTGTGTGTGTGTAGACAAATAGCCCTTGTGTGTGCAAAGTAGATATTTGGACAAAGATTAGGGAGCGTTTAAACGAGCCAAGAGCAACTCAGACACACTCTTGTGGCTCCACACGCACACACACACACACACGCACACACTTCTGTGTATGCACTTAGGTATAGTATAATAGATACATACACATGTATATTTTCACGGTGCGTCTGTGTGGTTTTGCCGCAAAATGATGGCAAGTGCTAAGAAGCACAACACTCAAATCTCTGTAGTGTGTTGCAAGATGGCACCCGACATTAAGACATTAGCCACTGCCCCAGAGAGAGAGACATTGAGACATAGAGAGAGAGAGAGACATTAAGGCATTAACCACTGCCCCAGAGAGAGAGACATTGAGACATAGAGAGAGAGAGACATTAAGGCATTAACCACTGCCCCAGAGAGAGAGACATAGAGAGAGAGAGACATAGAGAGAGAGAGACATTGAGACAGAGAGAGACATTGAGACAGAGAGAGAGACATTGAGACAGAGAGAGAGAGACATAGAGACATAGAGAGAGAGAGAGAGAGAGAGAGAGAGAGAGACATTAAGGCATTAACCACTGCCCCAGAGAGAGAGACATAGAGAGAGAGAGACATTGAGACAGAGAGAGAGAGACATAGAGACATAGAGAGAGAGAGAGACATTAAGGCATTAACCACTGCCCCAGAGAGAGAGACATAGAGAGACAGAGAGACATTGGAGACAGAGAGAGACACACACACAGAAACTCATCTCTGAAGAATGCCAAACTGGCAGGAGAAGACATGATTCAACAGCAGACTAAATCACTGGGCACCAGATTAGCTAGTTAGCTAGGCCCCAGAGGTTGTCACTCGTGGAATTTTCCATCGGCAGTGATCGCTTGTCTGCTCGCATGTGTGTGTGTGTTGTTTTATGTTTTTTATGATTTCATTCCAATGTTTTCCTTGGATAGAGACAGCATCTGTGGGCCTGACTGACTCCTCAAATGGTAGTCTCTCTCTCTCGCTTGCTCTCTCTCATTCTCTCTTTCTTTCATATGCTCTCTCTATCTCTTTCTCTCTCATGCCCTCTCACTATTTCTCTCTCTCTCTTACTCTGTCTCTATCTCTCTATCTATGTGGCCTTCATGGATCTACAAATTTCATGGTGGACACACAGACTTGGTCTTCACACACACACACACACACACACACACACACACACACACGAATCTGGCGCCAGCAACAGCGCTTTTTCTCTTTGAAACAAGCCCTCTCCAGCTGTTTCTCCTCTGGAGAGACGTGCACAGAACATCCACTCTGCCAGGGCCTTGTCCAGAACACGCTGGACTCTCTCTTTCTCTCTCTCTCTTTCTCTTTCTGTCCAGCTGGGTATTTACGCTCTGTATGTCATATCACAAAATAGAAAGCGCACTCAACATCGTATTGACGCTTTCTATCTATAGATCTATAGATATATATATATATATATATATATATACCTCCCAGACCCTCCTCATTTCCCCCCAACTCATCTGTTTTCTCTGCCTTATCTTCAAATTGCTTAAGCCTCCCAATGTCTGTTTTTGATATTACTTAACCCCCCCCCTCCCCCCGTCCTCTCTCTGCTCCTCCTCTTCTTTCTCCGTCCTCTAGTGCTGCTGTCTCATATCTGTTTTCCATATAATACCTCACCCATTTCTCTCTCTCTCTCTCTCTCTCTCTCTCTCTCTCTCTCTCTCTCTCTCTCTCTCTCTCTCTCTCTCTCTCTCTCTCTCTCTCTCTCTCTCTCTCTCTCTCTCTCTCTCTCTCTTTCATGCTCTCTTTCTCTTGCTCTCTCGCCCTACCCCCGGGGAGAGTTTCAGAGGAGTTAAGCCATGTAGACTCTCTCCCCTCTCTCCTGGTTCCTGCTGAATAGTGGGGAGAAATTGCTCTTGATTTATAATTGGTTCCATTCACCCTGATGCATGAGCTGCCAAAAGAGTATGGGGCCCCTTTTTACCCTTACTCCCCCCTCCTCCTCCTCCTCTCTCCCCCTCCTCCTCCTCCTCCTCTCTCCCCCACCCCCACCTATCCATAAGGTTGTAGGATCACACCAGGGGGTAAAGCCATATATTCAAACATCTAAATGGCTTCTCTCTCGCTCACTCTCCATAGCATGTACATAAATATTGCTGAGTGCCAGAGCCAGTTCTGTATCTCTTACACATGGATAAAGAAAGTGATTGTCTAGATTTGTGTGTGTGTGTTGACGTTTGGTGTGTGGAATACTTCCTGAGGTTTGCGTATTCTGGTGCCTGTGAGTATACTTTTACCATGTAAGTCTGGGTTTGTGTGATTGTTTGTGTATGCGCCAGCACAGTGCGCGTCTGTGTGATTCTGTGGACAGGCTGCAGTTGTTTTGTAGAAGGCAACGAGAATTATTGTGGTTACGGGAAATGTCTTGCAGCTTGTGTGTGTGTGTGTGTGTGTGTGTGTGTGTGTGTGCGTGCGTGTGTGTGTGTGCCTGTGTGTGTGTGTGTGTGTGTGCTGTGTGTGCGTGCCTGCGTGTGTGTGTGTGTGTGTGTGTGCGTGTGTGTGAGTGATGTGAGCGCTGGGAAACCCTACATTGCTTTGGCTGTCGCAGCGCTGCATGGGAATGATTAGGTAGTGTGTGAGGAGGCATTAAAACCTCTTGGCGCTCTTTGAAAGCCTCTCAGAACTCTACAAGTCTAGCCCTCCCTCGAGAGGTTCCACACACGCACACACACGCACGCACGCACGCACACCCAGGCACACGCACGCAGGCACACGCAGGCACACACATGCACACACACCCACGCACGCACACGCACGCACGCACGCGCGCGCACATGCACACACATGCACACACACCCAGGCACACGCACGCGCGTGCGCACACACATGCACACACACCCAGGCACACACACGCGCACGCAGGCACAAGCACGCACGCGCACGCAGGCACACGCACGCACGCGCACGCAGGCACACACACACACACACACACGCACACACAGATTTGTACATGCGCGCATGACAAAACACACATGCACTTTCTTGGGGCTTGTGCGTCGCTTTCATGCGGACGTCCACATGCACCGGGGTACCATGAACGTACATAATGGCATCGTGACATACGGCGGTATGATTGTCCACCTCAAACACACACACACACACACACACACACCCCCATCTGGTCGGTTCCCATGGCATGGCGGCGTCCCACAGCAGGGCCACAAATGTGTGTTTTTAAACTGCCGCCACGGTAATTAGCTCTCTCCCATTACTCGAGCCTCGTTATCTAAACTATGCAAATTCAGCCAGTGCCTAATTGATTAGAACGCCCTCCCCCTCCCTCCCTCCTGATTCCTGGGCTCCATTGCTGTCCAGATTCCTTCAGTTAATCCCCAAGACGCTCTGTAGCTCGTTAGGGACCAGCAGGCTCGTTAAGACTCTGTGAAGGGCTGGGCATGTTGGAACGCATGGGGGCGGGGGTGGGGGCGGGGGGGTGGGGGGGGGGGGGGGGGACGGACAGATTCTCAACCTTGTTAGAGACCCTTGGATGCCTTGGATGTGTAACCTAATGGCATGAGAATGGTCTGGGAAGGGGTGGTGATGACGGGCTTGTGACGGACCCTCTCCACCTGTTGGAGCGGGCGGTGTGCCAGTAGCAGAGCGGCCCAGAAGAGAGTCTGGGCCCTGATCAAAGCCAGCCGGAACCTCCCACACAGCTTGTTGAGGGCTCGTGTTTCTTTTTTTTTTTCGGTACGTCGTTTCGTGCGCAAACGGCGTTGCGTACTTGAACGTACTGATGGCATTGTTTTTCTCACCTCACGTAGCGATAGAGCGATCGTTTTTATATCCACGACATCATGGTGCTGTGGGAGTGATGCCGGCTTCTCGAATGCAAACAAATAGCACAAGCTACACTTTCTGAAAAGAATTGACACGACCACAAGGGCCGCTCTGAATCCCCAGCAGCCTAATTACAGTGTTTTAGTGGGTCCCCCAACAAACAAACAAACACGACAGTGGAATACCAACGACTACAAGTGTGTGTGGGTGTGTGTCTGTGTGTGTGGGTGTGTCTGTGTGTGTGTGTGTGTGTGTGTGTGTGTGTGTGTGTGTGTGTGTGTGTGTGTGTGTGTGTGTGTGTGTGTGTGTGTGTGTGTGTGTGTGTGTGTGTGTGTGTGCGCGCGCGCGTGCGTGATGGTGTGCTATCCCCCCCCCCCCCCCCCCCACCCCCCTCACATTTCCTGCCAAGCCCTACCCAGATCCATTACAGCCTACAGACCCTCCACCAGTTGATAACCATCTCCTACTCCCTCCTCCTGTAACCCTATCCCCCCCTTTCCTGGGGCCCGTCTCTGGAGCCCCTCTCTGGAGCCCCTCTCTGGAGCCCGTCTCTGGAGCCCCTCTCTGGAGCCCCTCTCTGGAGCCCCTCTCTGGACCCCCTCTCTGGGGCCCCTCTCTGGAGCCCCTCTCTGGAGCCCCTCTCTGGAGCCCCTCTCTGGGGCCCGTCTTGGCTGAATTGGCCCCCGTTGAAGATTCCCTCCTCAGTCCTTGCCGCTTGTACCGGCGCTGCCAGGGGCCGGTGAAGTGGGTCAGGGTGGGATGGGGCCAACAGCTTGACCGAGCGAGGGGACAATATGTTGGGGTTACTCAGCCACGGGTCTCTCCCTCACACGTGCACACACACACGTGCACACACACGCACACGTGCACACACACGTGCACACACACACACAGCCTCTCATTGGCCGCTGCTCTCTCCTCCTGCCAGTTGACATCCCCTCTATTAATTTGAGTCGTCGTTCTGCTTTTTCAGTCAACCTCTCCACCCCCTCTCTACCCCCACCCACCCACCACCAAACCCACCCCCCCAAAAAAAGATCTCTGCCCATCTCACATCAATCCCTAACAGCATCACCCCCCCCCCCCCCCCTACTCTCCACTCTTCTTCTGGGGCCATTCAGGAGGGCCCATCAGCTCTTCCCCGGGCCCTTCAGAGAAGCGTCTCCCTTTTCTCCGGGGGTCCGCGGGGGTCTTTGTCCGCGCGCCGGCTCACTGCTTTACAATGACTCTCCACTCTATTAAGGTGCGTTCTGCCTGTTAGCGTCGCCGGGGGCAACCGGCCTCCCGCATGGCAGCTATGCAGCGTGGCATTGTGGGCCCGCGGGCCCTGAGCAGTGGGGGAGGGGGGAGGGTTGAACCCCCCCCCCCCCCCCCCCATCGTACCCCGGCACTCCTCACACTTGACACCGCATGTGTTTATCTAAAAGGGGGGGGGGGTGCTTTGTGGTGTTTGGAGAACCTCAAGAAGGGGGGGGGGGGGGGGGGGGTGTAAAAGGATGTAAAACCAAGGGTAGAAATGGAGATGGGGGGGGGGGGGTGATAAATATTCAACAGCTCAGGTTCTCAGAAGAGGTTGCGGCCCCCCCCCGGGCCCCAGATGGAATGTGAGCACGCAGGAGGAGGCTCCAGTCTGATTTTATCCAATTAGCAAGGTTGTCAAAATGAATTTATCCACGGAGGCAAGGGACAATGAGGGCCCGAAAGAGAGCACAGGGGCCTTCAGTTCCTTTGGCCTGAGCACTGACTCACAATGAACTTTTATCTCTGGTCTCGTTCTCCCTGTCTTTCTCGGCCTCTTTCTCTAGCTCTATTACTCTCTCATTCTATCTGTTGCCATCTCTCAATCTCTCTATCTAATTCTGTTTCTCTCTCTCTCTGTCTCTCTTCTATGTGTCTCTGTCTCTCTCTTCTATGTGTCTCTGTCTCTCTTCCTCTCTTTCATTCCCACGTATGAAGCCCATATGTGTTGAGACACTCTGGTGTGGTCGCATTGCTAAGAAGAACTAGCCATACCAACATGGCCAGCTCAGTGTGTACTGATGGCCTGGCGTCTCCACATACATGAGGAGCACGCAGTGACGCACAGTCAAGACACCCTCTCTGAGGCTGGCATCGGAAAGAATGTGTGCTTAACTTAAAGCGCGCACACACACACACACACACACACATACACACACACACACACACACACACACACACACACACACACACACACACACACACACACACACACACACACACACACACACACACACACACACACACACACACACACAGAGTCATGTCTCTGCGACAGAGCTACCAAGCATGCAAACACACAGAAACAGACACGCAGAAACACAAACATTCAGTTAGCACATAAATCAGCCATCTGCAAGTTAGCTCTGTTTTATATCAGTCTGGCTGAAGCAAAAATTATCTTTCCCTCTGTCTCTCTCTCTCTCTCTGCCTCTCCTTGTCTCTGTCTCTCCTTGTCTCTGTCTCTCTCTGCCTCTCCTTGTCTCTGGCTCTCCTTGTCTCTGTCTCTCTGGCTCTCCGTCTTGGGGACACTACTGGAAGGGGTTCGATGGAAAAAGTGGGATGTAAGATTGCTCGGCCAAACCTTTTCCTTCCTCTTTGAAGCCCACAGCAGAGAACCCAGATTACTAGAACGGACCAGCGAGGTCTTTTGGCCAAACCGTTTGTCCAAGTGGACATAGTTGGCCTCTCCTTGCTACGCATCTCTCCCCGTCTTTGAGTTCCCCCTCCCACTGTCATCTTGGTTTGTGTAAACAAAATACAGGAAAAAAAGCAAAAGGATATGTCTTGGCAGAAGTGTAAGTGTAAGTGTACACGCATAAGGAATTGGGGGAAATGTATGCCATTTAAGGGACCCTTAAAGCATTTCATAAGAACTTGAAGAACACTTAGAAATCGCACCTCCAACCTCCGCCGTGTCGATGCCAAATCTCTACAGGAGCTCTTGATGTGTCCTGTTCCACAGGCTCATTAAATACAACAACGTCAACAACGTCAACAACAACAACAACAACAACAACAACACACAAGCCCAAGGCCCGCTTCATTGTGTGTGTACCGACGTGTTTTGGTCAAGACACCGGCGTTTGGGGCTGTAGCGACTCTCGCACAGGTGCTTGCGTGCGGTCACACATGTCTGCTAATGGCTTGTGTCCACACAGCCAGGGGCCGTGGAAGCCACAAATGGCTACCGCTGGAGAACCCAGGAGCTAACACAGTGTCATCTGTTGGCTTCCTCAGCATGTTTGTTTGTTTAGCTGACGTCGGAGCCAGTGCCTCTTGTGCTTTGAATGAGAGTGACATGGAATGAATGGAAGGTTAGCGTCTCGTTTTGGCATTGCAGCTGGCTAGCTAGTTTTCCCTAGCTAGTTTTTCCTAACTAGTTTTCCTAGCTTTAGCAATTTGTTTTCCCGCGCATCAGCTCATTGGCTTGTTTTTAATAAATGTTCCTGGCATACTACCCATGTTCGCTGGTGCTGATGATGATGAAGAGGCGCTGTAATAGTTTCCATTCTCTTCTCAGTTCTGGCTCCGCTGTGTCTGTTTGTCTCAGTGTGTGTGCTGCCTGGGTGTGTGTTTGTGCATGTATGTGTGTGTGTGTGTGCGTGCGCGCTGCCTGTGTGTTTGTGTGTGTGTGTGTGTATTCGGACATGGAGCAGTTGGGTCGAAAGCAAGCAGCCTGATTGTCAGTCACTCCTTTCTACTGAAACACAAGATCAGGGGAAATATGTGGTAGAGGGGTAGAAACCAAAACGTTGTATTTTTCCAAGTGTGGATGCAGCATAATATAATCCCATGGGCGGGAGCATTTTGACTACATATACACATGAGGGAGAGGGAGAGAGAGAGAGAGAGACCACCCTCCTTATCCTGACGGGAAGTTGTTAGTTTAACCTGACAGGAAAGAATTTTGGAGACTTGGCAGAATGCGACAAGAGAGAAAGACCCCACTCCCCTAGCCGCCTCCTCCTCCTCCTCCTCCTCCTCCTCCGCTTTTACACTAACTGTTAATAGGCTGACCGTTACCATTAGTCTCTCTCTCTCTCTCTCTCTCTCTCTCTCTCTCTCTCTCTCTCTCTCTCTCTCTCTCTCTCTCTCTCTCTCTCCTCTCTCTCTCTCTCTCTCTCTCTCTTTCTCTTTCTGCCTCCCTTCCCCCCCTCTGTCCCCGAGCCCTCTTCAATATGCCCAAAGGAACGTCCACATGTGCTCACACAGGTTCCCCCATTAGCGGTTCTTTGTAGCCTGAATGCAGCCTGTGTTTCACCAGCCCTCCCCTCCCTCCCATCCATCTACCTGTATCCATTACACCTGAGTGGCGGCTGGTCGGGGGGGGGGGGGGGGGGGCAGAATGCAGGCGCCCCTTGACGCGCACAGGTAGGGGAGGAGGGGTGAGGGCGAGGAGGAGGAGGGGTGAGGTAGGGGTAGGGGGGTTGTAGAGATGGGGGCAGGAGAGAAGAAAGGCTTTGTTTGTTCTTCTCTCTGGCTCACCTGGCTCCAGCTTCTTCTCCAGCACACACACACACACACGCACAAGCACACGTACACACTCATTCACTCACGCACACGCACACACATGTTTGCACACAAGAGAAACCCTTGGGTGTGTACTCGTTCCCGCGCCAGTGTCCAGTGTCCAGTGTCCAGTGTTAGCGTAACTTGCACAAGGTGTACAGGTGTCTTGTGTGTTTGTCCTCTAACTCTCTTCTTGTGTGTGTGTTTCAGGGGGCTGTGTATGGAAGATGGCTAGACGTTCAGACCGGACTCCGTGGATGAGAACCGTAAGGGCTCCTGTGTTGTGTACTCTGGGCGCAGTATTGCTGTGCTGCCTGCAGGGCGGCGCCACCACCGGTGAGTCGACCAATCACGGCTGAAGAGCTGCGGCTCCCTCCCTATCTGTTAAATCCATGTTTTTAAAACTCTTCTTGTGTTCTTGTATTTGAAAACGTTTATATTGCCTTCATTACACTCACCAAAACATTTACGTTTCTGCTATTTCAGTTTCATTTGTGAAATAGGATGTGAATGCACCAGTATAATAGTATTATCATTATTATATTTCCCAAAGTCAAACATATATATCTTTTTTAAAGTTTAAAATACTTAAGTCACATCCAAGTTACAACCAAAGGTGTTAACGCCAGACGCTAGTACCCAGTACGCTACCGAGGCTCCAGTGAGCTAACGTGCTAACGTGCTGACGTGCTACCATGCTAACGTGCTACCGTGCTAACGTGCTGACGTGCTACCGAGCCTCCAGTGAGCTAACGTGCTACCGTGCTAACGTGCTGACGTGCTACCGAGCCTCCAGTGAGCTACCGTGCTGACGTGCTAACGTGCTACCGTGCTGACGTGCTAACGTGCTACCGCTGCGCTCCCCAGTCGAGGCGCCCGTGTTCTCCGAGGAGCCCCAGTCGGTGGTGCAGAAGATGGGGGGTAGCGTGACCCTGCGCTGCAGCGCCCGCCCGGCCTCCGCCAACATCAGCTGGCGCCTGGACGGCCGCGAGGTGGGGGAGCTGGGCGGGGACGCGGGGGTTGTCCTGGAGCCCGGCGCCCTGCTCATCCCCGCCCTGTCCAACCGCACGGTGGGCCGGTACCAGTGTGTGGCCACCACCCCCGCCGGGGCCCTGGCTAGCATACCCGCTAACGTCACCGCCGCAAGTAAGAGTCGCCCTCAGCGCCCGCACATGAAACCAAGCGCACAAACACACAGACACACACGCACACACAAACACACACGCACACACACATGCACACACAGACGCACACAAACACACGTGCACACACACACGGGCACATGCACACACACACACACACACACACACACACGGGCACACACACACACGTGCACACACACATGCACAAACACGCACACACACACACGCACACACACACGTGCACTCACACACGGGCACACAAGTTTAATTTGTTTTCTGTTTCATGTCAAAGGAGAACCGTTGACAGCTTTCTGTGCAGTTTGTGGAAATCTGAAGCATTCTGCAACACAAAACAAAACCAACAGAAGCATTCAAAAGTCTTGTATCAGGATGTTTCACAGAGGCATCCATATGTTAATGGTATTATCCAGATTAAAAAACACTATTTATTATAAGCTTTTGGTGGCTGTTATGAATCAGCTTTGTCCAAAAACGACTGTTTTGTTGACAGGCTGGTTGTTTGTCCATGTCCGTGATTTAGCTGTTAGTCGCTAGCACAACGTAAGATATACGTAATATATATAACATAATTACCATTACTACCACGCAGAGTGGCTCCACAACCCTCTGAACGAGTATCTAAGCTGAGAGAGAGAGAGAGAGAGAGAGAGAGAGAGAGAGAGAGAGAGAGAGAGAGAGAGAGAGAGAGAGAGAGAGAGAGAGAGAGAGAGAGAGAGAGAGAGAGAGAGAGAGAGGAGAGAGAGAGAGAGAGAGAGAGAGAGAGAGAGAGAGAGAGAGAGAGAGAGAGAGAGAGAGAGAGAGAGAGAGAGAGAATGATATGCACCAGGGGACAGAGAGAGCGAGAAGGGTGGAGGGGGGCTAGGGTAACATGAACCCGTCCAAGGAAAGGGACCCTGGGGCCGGACGGGCCAGTCAGACCGGGGAGTGAGGGACCGTGGCTGGGCCCCCCACCCCTGGATCCTCTGTCCTCCACGACACCACATTCCTCCCTGCAGGGCCCCGACAGCAGGGCCCCGACAGCAGGGGCCGCCACAAATTATGACCCCGTAATTGGTCAGAGGGCTGTAAGGAAGAAGATACACACATGCACACACTGTGTGTGTGAGTGTGTTTGAGTGTGCAGGGACAGGGCATTTGAAACTTGCCTAGTGACCTTCTTGTATGTGTGTGAGATGTTGTCTATACGAAATGTTTTCAGGGGGGCCAGTTGAGACGGGGCTCTTACTCACATTGATACACACACACACATACACAAACCCATATACACACATATATAGCGAGTGTGTTGACATTTGTGCACACTTTTGCCACCTTTTCCCCTTTAATTCTCTCCTTCTTTCTCTTCTCTTTCTCTTTAATAAGAAAATGTGATTGTGTGGGTGTGTGTGCGTGTGCCTATCTACTGTATGCGTTTATGTGTGTGCGTGTGTGTGAGTGTGTCTATCTACTGTATGCGTTTGTGTGTGTTTGTGTGTGTGTGTTTGCATGTGTGTATGTGTGTGTGTGTGTCTGTGTTTGCATGTGTGTGTGTGTGTGTTTGCGTGTGTGTGAGTGTGTATCTACTGTATGCGTTTGTGTGTGGGTGTGTGTGTCTGTGTTTGTGTGTGTGTTTGCGTGTGTGTGTTTGTGTGTGTTTGCATGTGTGTATGTGTGTGTGTGTGTGTCTGTGTTTGCGTGTGTGTGTTTGCGTGTGTGTGTGTGTGTGTGTGTGTGTGTGTGTGTGTGTGTGTGTGTGTGTGGCAGCATTACTCCTGTCCTGCTAGGGCTCCTGATGCTTACAGCACAGCCTCCCTGCTCTCTGTACACACACACACACACACACACACACACACACACACACACACACACACACACACACACACACACACACACACACACACACACACACACACACACACACACACACACACACACACACACACACACACACACACACACAGAGAGAATCGCAGAATCTCTTTGACATGTATCTGTGTAACCTCACTGCACAACGCTGTACAGTTGATACGTAGCTATAAACACACACACGCACACACACATGCGCACACACACATACAAACACACACATGCACACACAAACACATAGACAATAAGACCCACACACCCAAACACACACACACAAAATGTAATGCACGATAAGATACAAACACACAATCGAATACACGTAAGACAGACACACATACACACACAATCGCGTGAATGATGAGATATAAACACACACACAAACACACACATTAAGATGATGAACGCAGAACCTCTGGCAGTATTTAAGTGGGCTCTGCTGCCAAGCAGCCGTGGTGCGGGAGGTCCACTTTATACACACCATCAATCCTACCTCTCCACGTCCAGCAGGGGCCCCCCACACACACACACACACACACACACACACACACACACACACACACACACACACACACACACACACAGGAGGAGCTCCTACGACGTGCACACACACTATGCGGGGTTGTTCATGTAAAGAGTGAGGGAGGGGGAGGTGAGGACCAGGTGAGGGAGGGGGAGGTGAGGAGCAGGTGAGGGAGGGGGGGGAGTGAGGAACGGGTGAGGGAGGGGGGAGTGAGGAGCGGGTGAGGGAGGGGGGGAGTGAGGAGCGGGTGATGGAGGGGGGGAGTGAGGGAGGGGGGGAGTGAGGGAGGGGGGAGTGAGGAGCGGGTGAGGGAGGGGTGGAGTGAAGGAGGGGGTTAAAAGGTGTAACAGGAGGAATGTTTTGGGAGGAGAAGCGGGCTGGAGCAGAGGAGAAAAGGAGGAGAGGGAAGGAGAGAGAGGAGGGCAGGCAGGGGGTAGCTGTAAAAACAGGACCTGATTGATTTAGCAAATGGAGCGTCTCGGAGTCTCGTCCAGGCTCCGCCCACACACTCACACTCAAACCCACACACACACTCACTCACACACAAACACACTCACTCACACACAAACACACACACACACCTACACACACACACTCACTCCCACACAAACACACACACAAACACACACACAAACACACACACTCACTCATGCGTGTACGTGTGTGTGTGTATGTTCATGCGTGTGTGTTTGTGCGTGTGTGTGTGTGTGTGTGTGTGTGTGTTGAGGTTAGCGGTGGCACTTGTCCCTCAGAAAGACAGAGGGAGAGACATTCCACATGTGTGCTGAATGCATTAGCTCTGGCCGCTCCATTCCACATGCTATAGCAGTTCACTCTATATATTGTTTTAAGTCAATTACATTTGGCAGTTGGACACACGTTGTCCTCAGCCCAACTCTGCCTTGTACACAGAGCTCTCCTCAGCCGGCTATGTATACCAGGGCCCTTGCCTATTGGCCAACCCTTACCCCGGCCAAGATAAAGAAGTCTGCCATCGCACCTTTGGAAAGAATGGCTTGCGGCCATGTTTGTCAGGAATAAATCAACAGGGCCTGTGTGGACATTTAATTAGGGTCTTACTTCTACCATTTTTCATTTCACCATCGCACTCCTGCATGACATTTTTACTCGTTTGCTTTCACTCTCTTTCCACCTTCTTTCTCTCAGTTCCTGTCGTCCGCTGCCCCCCCCCCCCCCCCCCCCCCCCCCCCCACCACAGTTACAATTCTCTTTTCGTCCCTGCTAGTCTTTAAAATGGACGCCTCTCCATTACTAATTTTATCTTCTTCTTCCTTCTCGTGCCGTTTCCTCCCAAACCAAACTAGTTATCTTTCCCTGAAACTCTAGTCGATGGACACCTCTAACCTTTGACCCCCCCCCCCCCCCCGCAGCCAGGCCTCCAGGCCCCGTCGGGGGGGCTTTGGGTCAGGGGTCAGGGGTAGTGTCTGTGCGGTGCAGACTGTGTGTCTACAGGGGAGGGGTGGGGGGTGTAGCCTCTGTAATCTCACTCCCTGTTCCCACAGAACCAGTCACTCAGGCTAATGCTCTTCATGCTAGCCTTAGCCTGCCACAGCTCCCAGCTCAACTGTTTATGCACACAATGAAAGAGCCACTCTCAACTTTGGATACCTTTTACTCTGTGCATTCTCACTTTCTTTGGATGGATACAAAAAACTGGATTATATGTAAACGACATAAACTACAATCCCCAGAGCTCCAAAAAGCTCAATAGACTCAACCAATGGAACGGGTTGCATGGCTCCAGGGTTCACTGGGTTAGGGGTAGAACAGTATTCCCTTTGACAGCATAATGACTCGCTCAGAGAAAATGCAATCTAATTCAAATTAGGACATTGCAAAGAGAACCTGACTCAACGCACACGTAGTTCATTGATAGTTCATCTCTCTGTAATTGAAAAAAAGATCACTTAATGGTTACTTTTTGTTTTTACTTTTAGTGTATATCCATCCACGCTAATGAAATCAACCGATCGATCTCCATATAGACTTCATTATTTTGTCATCCATGAGCAGGTCTCTGTATTGTATCAGAACAGAACTGCCTGCTGACTCCCTCCTTGTCCTCCTCCAGAGCTGCGGGACTTTGAGCCTGACGCCCATCAGGACGTGGAGGTGGACGAGGGAAACACTGCCGTCATCCAGTGCCACCTGCCTGAGAGCCAGCCCAAGGCCCTGGTCCGCTACAGCGTCAAGCAGGAGTGGCTGGAGACGTCCAAAGGTAGGAAAATGTTCACCGTATATATATCTGTATTTCTATAGCCCTCGAGGTTTGATTACCCCCACCGGGTAGTGGGGTTCTGAAGGTTCTGTTTAAGAATGGTGTGTGATGGATTGTCTCGGTCACTCCTTCTCTGTCTGTCAATCTTTCTCTTTCTCTCTTTCTCTCTTTCTCTCTTTCTCTCTTTCTCTCTTTCTCTCTTTCTCTCTCTCTCTCTCTCTCTCTCTCTCTCTCTCTCTCTCTCTCTCTCTCTCTCTCTCTCTCTCTCTCTCTCTCTCTCTCTTTCTCTCTCTCTCTCTGCCCCCCCCTCTCCTGCTCAACTCTCTCTCCCTCCCTCCCTCTCCTTCTCTCTCGCTCTCGCTCGCTCGCTCCCCTATCTCTCTCGCTCCCCTATCTCTCTCTCCTGGAATGCTATAATCCCTGTATCGGCCCCATCGCGGCGAGGAGCCGGTGATAAGGGCCTTATCTCGGGGGATGTTGAAACATGGGAGTACCCGTGTTTATTTGGAAACCATTTATTTCCCCGGCTTATCAGCAACTATAAAATAGCCAGCCATCTGTGGGCTGGCAGTTCTGCTGATGAGACCTGCGGGCAGTGGGTGGGGATGTGTGTGTGTGGGTGTGTGTGTGTGTGTGTGTATTAGACTGTATACCAACAAACACAATAGCATCTAGATGATTACTATACAAAAAAAACATGAAACATAGTGACACAATGTCGTCTTGGTATGAAATATACGATTATGAAAGAACAGCACAGACTTGTACTTGATGAGGTAGCGATGTTGATGCTTATCTCTTGTTTATCGCTAGTGATGTGAGGATACCTCTATCTCTCACTCGCTGCCGTCGCTGCCTGACATGTCTGAAAGCAGAAAGCAGAAAGCAGAATCTCACCGTAACTGGAACGCGGGTTCATCATCTCCGCTTAATCTTTTCATATTTTAGATTTCGGGGATTTTATACTTACATTTGTTGTTCGTCTTGCATACCCTTTTATTTTGTGCACCCTCGTATTTTCCGCACCGCACAACACGAGCGAATTCCTTGTCTATGGAAGCTTCGTTGACCGCCAAAGCGTTGTGGTTGTGGCGTCCTCCAGGGAACTACCTCATCATGCCGTCGGGGAACCTGCAGATCGCCAACGCCACCGAGGACGACGCAGGCCCCTACAAGTGTGCCGCCTACAACCCCGTCACCCAGGAGGTCAAGACGTCCGCGTCGGCCGACCGCCTGCGCGTTCGCCGTGAGTCGCCCTGCAGACACACACACACACACGCACGTGCGCACGCACGCGGACGCACGCACACACACACGGACGCACGCACGCACACACACGCACACGCACACGCGCACGCACGCACGCGTGCACGCATGCATGCTCCATTAAGGTGTGTGCACACCTTAATGGAGCACAGCTTTGAGGCCCGCTGTCATGAAGTCATGAAGCCAGCGGTGTCACATCTCCTTCAGTGTGTGTGTAGGAACAAAAGGAACAACTAGAATCAGAATCAGAGTTGCTTTTATTACATCTTAACGTACAAGTACGCAAGAGTACAATTCTTAGGCTTGGATCCTCAACAGTCACATAGCAGCATCAATGCAAGATCAATAACAAAGTAAGTAATGATAAATAATAATAAATAATAATAAGTAGCAAACTACCGCTGATCTTTGGGCTCTTTAAATCCCGTGGGGTCAAAATAAAAGTCACCTACATCCTTTTTTCAACATCTCTTGCCTCTGAAGTCGATGGTCGTCAAAAAGCCTCAAACTAAAAATAACCCAAGATACCTCGATCTGACCCCCCCCCCCCCCCCCAGGCGCCACCCCGGAGGCGGCCCGCATCACCTACCCCCCCGCCTCCCGCTCCATCATGGTGACCAAGGGCCAGCGGCTGGTGCTGGAGTGCGTGGCCAGCGGCGTCCCCGCCCCACTGGTCACCTGGGCCAAGGACGGCCAGGACCTGCGTCGCCATAACAACACGCGCTTCCTGCTCAGCAACCTGCTGATCGACGCGGCCGGCGAGGGCGACTCGGGCACGTACGTGTGCCGCGCCCACAACGGCATGGGGTCGCCGCGCCAGGCCACCGTGCTGTACCACGTCCAGGTGTTCGGTGAGCTCACAGACCTGTGTGTGTGTAGCTGGTGGTCTGGGTGTGTGTGTGTGTGTGTGTGTGTGTGTGTGTGTAGCAGTAGGTAGTCTGTGTGTGTGTGTGTGTGTGTGTGTGTGTGTGTGTGTGTGTAGCAGTAGGTAGTTTGTGTGTGTGTGTGTGTGTGTAGCAGTAGGTAGTCTGGGTGTGTGTGTAGCAGTAGGTAGTCTGTGTGTGTGTGTGTGTAGCTGGTGGTCTGTGTGTGTGTGTGTGTGTAGCAGTAGGTAGTCTGGGTGTGTGTGTGTGTGTAGCAGTAGGTAGTCTGTGTGTGTGTGTGTAGCTGGTAGTCTGGGTGTGTGTGTGTGTGTGTGTGTGTGTGTAGCAGTAGGTAGTCTGTGTGTGTGTGTGTAGCTGGTGGTCTGGGTGTGTGTGTGTGTGTAGCTGGTGGTCTGTGTGTGTGTGTGTAGCTGGTGGTCTGGGTGTGTGTGTGTGTGTGTGTATGTGTAGCTGGTGGTCTGGGTGTGTGTGTGTGTGTGTGTGTAGCTGGTGGTCTGGGTGTGTGTGTGTGTAGCTGGTCGTCTGGGTATGTGTGTGCGGAAGTGTTTCTTATGAAACCTTTCTTGCTAAATCAGAATCGGAATAATGGCCGAGTAGGTTTGCCCATACAAGGGATCTTTCTTCTTGTGGAAGAAGGAAGGAATACAAAATACATATATATACGTATATATATATGTAAATATATATATATATATATACATATATATGTAAATATTAAATATATATTGTTGTACCTTAGTACCGGTGATATTGTAGAAGTTTTATTTATCATCATCAACAATGAACCACGCAAAGAAGATACTTTTTATATTAGGTTGTATTATTCAAACTGTAGGCCGGTAGTGTTGTTGTTTTACTTCGATGTCGTTTGAAAAGCTTACGAGGGATTTGCTTTAACAGCAAACCTTCCCCTGCACACTGGTACTGGTTCCAACAGAAGTGCTCCACCAATAAAGGACCTCTTGTCTGCCCGCCCTCATCGCGGCCCCTCACTTTGGATCCTTTCTTTCTTTGCCAATACTTAAAGTTTTACCTCTTTCATGTATTAAAGCCCAGAAAAGCTGTAGACTCCGGTCTGGCAGAAGCAGGGCTTTGTGTGTGTGTGCTGGCGCTGGGGCATGCTGTGGCCCTCAAGACAGGGGAGTTTTCTGTCCCTCCCCTCGGCCCGGGCGTGATTGAGTGGCCCTCGGTTATGGATGACTGTTTTCCCAGTGATTTACTGTGTTTGTGTTTGTGAGCGTGTTAAGTGTCCCCAGTGCATGAGAGGGAGAAAAAGAGAGAGAAAAGAAAGTGAGAGTTGGATGGAGAGAAAAAAAGGGAGAGAAGGACGAGAGAGAGAGAGAGAGAAAAAGGGAGGACAGAAACAAATGCAAAAGAGGCAAAGAGAGAGAGAAGGGCGCTGCCTGTGTGTGTGTGTGTGTGTGTGTGTGTTGTGGGCTTGTTCTTGCTCCAGATGGTCTTAATTAGAGCCAGAGTGCTCTAATGAGCTCTGTCTCTCCCCTGATTCACAGGCAGCCAACCATCAACTGGCTAGCCCAGCCTTGCCCGCCCCCATACCCCTGCCCTATACGCATGTGTGCTCAACCAATATTCAACCACACACACACACACACACACACACACACACACACACACACACACACACACACACACACACACACACACACACAGATGCATGGACATGCACACATTGTGTCTATACATGCAAGATTTGAGTCGTGGATACGTACACTCACTTACACGCACTCAATGTGTTCCGCTTGGAGACATGCCCGGTTACTGCCTTGGAATACATGTGCTCCATTGAAAATGTTACCATGTAGCATGCACGCACACACGTCCACACACACACACACACACACACACACACACACACACACACACACACACACACACACACACACACTGTGTTATACACACACATACAATCGCATCCACTTCTATATGTATTGCACACGCATACCTTGGTTACTATCACCCTAAGCCAGGTCTCCCCCCCCCCCCCCACAGAGCCCCCCCAGGTGACGGTGGAGCTGCAGCAGGAGCAGGAGGAGGTGTCGTGGGGGGAGACGGTGCGTTTCAGCTGCCAGACGCGGGGCAAGCCGGCGCCCGCCGTGGTCTGGCTGCACAACGCCCGGCCCCTGGGGCCGTCGCCACGGCACCGCGTCACGCCGCGGGCGCTGCGCGTCCTCAACGTGGGCCCCCAGGACGAGGGCCTCTACCAGTGCATGGCGGAGAACGGCGTGGGCAGCGCGCAGGCGGCCGCCCGCCTGGTCACCGTGCCGACAGGTGAGGGCCCTCAGGAGCCCCTTTGATCCGTGCGCTGGGCTTTAGGCTCCTCGGCTGAACTCCTCCAAACCGTTTCAGTTTAAACTGTAACTACCATAACTATAAAACTACCATAACCAACCGTAGCCTATATTAACTATATAACTACCATAACCAACCTTAGTCTATATTAACTATATAACTACCATAACCAACCGTAGCCTATATTAACTATAAAACTACCATAACCAACCGTAGCCTATATTAACTATAAAACTACCATAACCAACCGTAGCCTATATTAACTATATAACTACCATAACCAACCTTAGCCTATATTAACTATAAAACTACCATAACCAACCGTAGCCTATATTAACTATATAACTACCATAACCAACCTTAGCCTATATTAACTATAAAACTACCATAACCAACCGTAGCCTATATTAACTATATAACTACCATAACCAACCGTAGCCTATATTAACTATATAACTACCATAACCAACCGTAGCCTATATTAACTATATAACTACCATAACCAACCGTAGCCTATATTAACTATATAACTACCATAACCAACCGTAGCCTATATTAACTATAAAACTACCATAACCAACCGTAGCCTATATTAACTATAAAACGACCATAACCATAACCAACCCTAACTTATATACACTAAATATCCCTGATAACCAGAACCAACCAGAACCTAAATGAGCTATTTAACCATCAACTAAATAAACCATGTACCCATAACCAAAAATAACCTATTTAAACGATATAACTCATAACCCTAACCTATATAAACGATGTAACTCTAACCTAAGCCTCTTTCACACATAGTTCCCGGTAAATTACTGGGATAACCTTCCCGGCAGAGAGACCCCAGGAGCTAGAGAGAGAGACCCCAGGAACTAAAGATACCCCCAGGAACTAGAGAGAGAGACCCCAGGAACTAGAGAGAGACCCCCAGGAACTAGAGAGAGACCCCCAGGAACTAGAGAGAGACCCCAGGAACTAGAGAGACCCCAGGAACTAGAGAGAGACCCCAGGAACTAGAGAGACCCCAGGAACTAGAGAGAGTCCCCAGGAACTAGAGAGACCTAGAGGTCTGTATTGCGTAGCTCACAGCCGTTAGCTTACATGGTCTGTATTGCGTAGCTCACAGCCGTTAGCTTACATGGTCTGTATTGCGTAGCTCACAGCCGTTAGCTTACATGGTCTGTATTGCGTAGCTCACAGCCGTTAGCTTACATGGTCTGTATTGCGTAGCTCACAGCCGTTAGCTTACATGGTCTGTATTGCGTAGCTCACAGCCGTTAGCTTACATGGTATGTATTGCGTGCAGGGAACCCGCCGCGCGCCAAGCTGCCTTCCATCCTGCGCCCGCTGAGCCCAGACAAGGTGCTCCGGGAGCAGGCCCCGGTGAGGCCCGGGCCCCTGGACTGCTTGGAGCTCACAGGGCAGATCTCCCCGGCGGAGGCGCCCATCATCCTGAGCCAGCCCCGCACGGGGAAGGCGGACCTGTACGAGCTGACGTGGAGGCCGCGCGGCGACGGGGGGGCGCCCGTCCTGGAGTACATGGTCAAGTACAGGAAGGTAACGCAGGCCACGGTTTACATTGCTGTCTGCGCGCCACGCACAGACAGTGTAATAAAATGTCCTATCACGTTCTATCACGTTCTATCACGTTCTATCACGTTTTATCAGGTTCTATCACATTCTATCAGGTTCTATCACATTCTATCACGTTTTATCAGGTTCTATCACGTTCTATCACATTCTATCAGGTTCTATCACATTCTATCTCATTCTATCATGTTCTATCATGTTCTATCATGTTCTATCACGTTCTATCACGTTTTATCAGGTTATATCACGTTCTATCAGGTTCTATCACATTCTATCATGTTCTATCATGTTCTATCACGTTCTATCACGTTTTATCAGGTTATATCGCGTTCTATCACGTTCTGTCACATTCTATCAGGTTCTATCACATTTTGTCGCGTTCTATCAGGTTCTATCACATTCTATCTCGTTCTATCACATTCTATCAGGTTATATCAGGTTCTATCATGTTCTATCACATTCTATCAGGATCTTTCAAGATGTATCACGATATAGCATGTTCCATCACAATATATTGCAGTATATATATCACATTGTATCCCGGTTTCTACTATGATCCTTGATGCTCCACTCATTCATATACATGAACAGTTGTAATCAGTTGTAATCAGTAAACAGTTGTATAACAGTTGTAAACGTATTTGTCATTCACACAATGACACACACACACATCTTGCACTGAGTCACCTAAGCTAAAGGTCTTCTCACCCCTCTCCCCTCTCTCCCCTCTCTCCTCTCCCCCCAGCTGGGCGACGCCCTGGGGGAGTGGACCGCCAGCCGCATATCCGGCTCGCTCCACAAGCTGACCCTGGCCAAGCTGCAGCCGGACAGCCTGTACGAGGTGGAGATGGCGGCTAATAACTGTGCTGGCCTGGGCCAGCCGGCCATGATGACCTTCAGGACGGGCAGAGGTACGGCCGGGGAAGAAGAAGACCCATTCACACACGCAAACATGCACGCACACACGCGTGTACGACCCTCACTTCTTTAGACGCAGGTTCTACACCCCGACTCTGGATCTGTTGTTATGTTTGTCGGTGTGTCACAATAAATAAAAAATAAACAGCAACAAGCATAAAGATATGCAACTTGACCATATATTTAGTTGTCGTGGCTTCATGAGTAGATGTTGTTTTGTTGACCTATAGGTCGCAAGGTTCCAGGAGGTCAGAACGACCCGCCCAAGACCGCTGCAGTCCCCTCGCCAAGCCTCTCCCGTGAGTCCTCCCTCCTCATACCTCCTGCTGAGCACCTGGTCCTCATACTGACCTCCTCTCTCTCTCCTCCCTCCTCTTATCTCCTGCTGAGCACCTGATCCTCATACTGACCTCCTCTTACCTCCTGCTGAGCACCTGGTCCTCATACTGACCTCCTCTCTCTCCTCCCTCCTCTTACCTCCTGCTGAGCACCTGGTCCTCATACTGACCTCCTCATACCTCCTGCTGAGCACCTGGTCCTCATACTGACCTCCTCTCTCTCTCCTCCCTCCTCTTACCTCCTGCTGAGCACCTGGTCCTCATACTGACCTCCTCTCTCTCCTCCCTCCTCTTACCTCCTGCTGAGCACCTGGTCCTCATACTGACCTCCTCATACCTCCTGCTGAGCACCTGGTCCTCATACTGACCTCCTCTCTCTCTCCTCCCTCCTCTTACCTCCTGCTGAGCACCTGGTCCTCATACTGACCTCCTCTCTCTCCTCCCTCCTCTTACCTCCTGCTGAGCACCTGGTCCTCATACTGACCTCCTCTCTCTCTCCTCCCTCCTCTTACCTCCTGCTGAGCACCTGGTCCTCATACTGACCTCCTCTCTCTCTCCTCCCTCCTCTTACCTCCTGCTGAGCACCTGGTCCTCATACTGACCTCCTCTCTCTCTCCTCCCTCCTCTTACCTCCTGCTGAGCACCTGGTCCTCATACTGACCTCCTCTCTCTCCTCCCTCCTCTTACCTCCTGCTGAGCACCTGGTCCTCATACTGACCTCCTCTCTCTCCTCCCTCCTCTTACCTCCTGCTGAGCACCTGGTCCTCATACTGACCTCCTCTTATCTCCTGCTGAGCACCTGGTCCTCATACTGACCTCCTCTCTCTCTCCTCCCTCCTCTTATCTCCTGCTGAGCACCTGATCCTCATACTGACCTCCTCTCTCTCCTCCCTCCTCTTACCTCCTGCTGAGCACCTGGTCCTCATACTGACCTCCTCTCTCTCCTCCCTCCTCTTATCTCCTGCTGAGCACCTGGTCCTCATACTGACCTCCTCTCTCTCCTCCCTCCTCTTATCTCCTGCTGAGCACCTGGTTCTCATACTGACCTCCTCTTATCTCCTGCTGAGCACCTGGTTCTCATACTGACCTCCTCTTACCTCCTGCTGAGCACCTGGTCCTCATACTGACCTCCTCTGCCGGTTGAATGATGTTTCTTCTATGTTCTGCTCCTATCTTCTTCCACTGCCAGTGACTAACAACAATGTTTCTCAATCCGCTTTCTCTCACTCACTGAAGGATGAGCTCTGAGTAAGTGATTGTAAACATTTTACTGAACTCTTTTTTTTTTTTGCTATTAAACCATTTTTCCGTTTTTGATGTCTAGATGTTTTTGAACTTTTATTTTGTACACACTTTAGAAATTTTCTTACTATTATTTTGTCTTCCTGTGTCCTCACACCATCTGACATTCTGTTTCGGTGCTAAGTGTCTCGGTGTGTGCATGTTTGTCAGCTCCCACACTACAACACATACACACACACACACACACACACACACAGTAACACACACACAGTAACACACACACACACACACACACACACACACAGTACCACACACACACACGCGAAGACACACACGCGCACACACACACACACACCTCAACCTAACCTTCTCTCGCCCCTCCCCCCACAGCCCCCGAGGCGCCCGACAAGCCCACCATCTCCACGGCGACGGAGACGTCGGCGTACGTGACGTGGATCCCGCGCGGCAACCGTGGCTTCCCCATCCAGTCGTTCCGGGTGGAGTACAAGAAGGTGAAGAAGGCGGGGGAGGACTGGGTCACCGCCGTGGCCAACATCCCCCCCTCCCGCCTCTCCGTGGAGATCGCCGCCCTGGAAAAAGGTTCGTCCAATGACGTCGCACGCTTTGAAGTCACGAGCCAACTCATTAGACACTGTAGAGTATACAGTATATATGTGTATGTATGTATGTATGTATGTATGTATGTATGTATGTATATATATCTCTCGTTCCTGGGATAGTCCGCACCCTGTTATTACAGGGAAAGCGTTTGTGCCTGCAGGCCCGCTGGGATTGGCCAGGATAATGAGCGTTGTAACGGTCATTTCACTAATGACCGCGGTTCATCATCGTCCGATCGCAATCACACACGTTTTGACGTCTAGCGTTACGCAGAAGAAAAACACAATTTTACAGTGTATACAGTTCTATACCATTAGTCAACCGCATGGAGAGCCTCCCTTTGTTTGGGTTGGGGGGGGGGGGGGTCGGCCTCCATAAGCAGAGCATTCAACCCCCCCCCCCCCCCCCCCCACCCGTGACTTCCTACAGGTACGTCCTATAAGTTCCGCGTGGTGGCGGTGAACGTGATTGGCTGCAGCCCCCCCAGCGCCCCGTCCAAGGCCTACACGGTGGTGGGGGGGCGGACCAACGAGAGGCCCGTGGACGGGCCCTACATCACCTACAACGAGGCCATCAACGAGACATCCATCATCCTCAAGTGGACGGTGAGAGGCCCCCAGGAACTACAGACCCCCAGGAACTAGAGACCCCCAGGAACTAGAGACCCCCAGGAACTAGACCCCCAGGAACTAGACCCCCAGGAACTAGACCCCAGGAACTAGACCCCCAGGAACTAGACCCCAGGAACTAGACCCCCAGGAACTAGACCCCAGGAACTAGAGAGAGAGACCCCAGGAACTAGAGAGAGACCCCAGGAACTAGAGAGAGACCCCAGGAACTAGAGAGAGACCCCAGGAACTAGAGAGAGACCCCAGGAACTAGAGAGAGACCCCAGGAACTAGAGAGAGACCCCAGGAACTAGAGAGAGAAGCGAGAGAAGAACTAGAGAGAGAAGAACTAGAGAATGAGCAAGAGAGAGCCAGAAGAATTAAGGAAAGAGAGGGGTAGAGAGACCCTCAAACACAAGAGAGATAGAGGGAGAGAGACATAAAACATGAAAGAGAGAGAAGGAGAGGGAGACCCCAACAACTAGAAAGAAAAAGAGAGAGACCCCAAAAACTATATGGAGGGGGAGAGAGAGAGGGGGGGGTCAGCCTTTGGTTGTAAGAATTGAGTATCACGGTGACTCTCACAGCCCGCGCGCCTATTTAAACGTCTTCCTGTCCCCCCCGTCCCCTGTCCCCGTCCCGTCGTGCAGTACGCGCCGGTGAACGACACGCCCATCTACGGCTTCTACATCTTCTACCGGCCCACGGACAGCGACAACGACAGCGACTACAAGAAGGACGTGGTGGGGGGCGACCGCTACTGGCACTCCATCACGGGCCTGCAGCCCGAGACCGCCTACGACATCAAGATGCAGTGCTTCAACGAGGGCGGCGAGAGCGAGTTCGGCAACGTGGTCATCCTCGAGACCAAAGGTACGGGGGGGGGGGGCCTCTGAACGCTGGGCTGATTATTGTGCTGCTGGGATTTTTCTGTCATGTCAAATTCACCTTATACCAACAGACTGCGTTGTCCATCAATACAACAATGGATACATGTTTAATGTTTTCCTTTCTTTCTTTTCTTTTCTTTCTTTCTTTCTTTCTTTCTTTCTTTCTTTCTTTCTTTCTTTCTTTCTTTCTTTCTTTCTTTCTTTCTTTCTCTCTCTCGCTCTCGCTCTCGCTCTCGCTCTCGCTCTCGCTCTCTCCCCCTCCCCCAGCTCGCCCTCACCACCAGCGCCCCATCCCATCGGAGACTCCACACCACGGGCCGGAGCATTCAGGGGGGGCGGTGCCACGCCCCAGCGACCTGCCCTACCTCATAGTGGGCGTGGTCCTGGGTGCGTTCGTCTTCATCATCGTGGCCTTCATCCCCCTCTGCCTGTGGAGGACCTGGGCCAAGCAGAGTGAGCAGCGCTGTACCTTTAAGACAGAGCAACAGTATAATGACTTCATATGGATATGATTGACGTAGAAGATACATACTGTGTTTATAGATCGATTTTATAATTACGATTTTATAATAAGAAAATAATAAATATTTATATTTCGAATAAAGGATCTCTAAAATAAAACTATAAAGATATAAAATAGATATATAAAGAAGATAAAAATATATATAAATAACAAAAAACTTCTTATACATAAAAGATATGAAGATATAAATGCTGTATAATCGATGAAACAAATGGATCCAGGGCATTGGCTTCACACTGTAGCTGGGAAGATCAAAATGGCCGCCGGCGGTCCTTCTTGTGTTGGGCCCCCTGGCCCTATAGCTCTGCTCTATAGTAACGCTGGACGCCTCTTGTCTCTCAGAGCAAACGTCTGACCTGGGCCCCTGGCCCTATAGCTCTGCGCTATAGTAACGCTGGACGCCTCTTGTCTCTCAGAGCAAACGTCTGACCTGGGCCCCTGGCCCTATAGCTCTGCTCTATAGTAACGCTGGACGCCTCTTGTCTCTCAGAGCAAACGTCTGACCTGGGCCCCTGGCCCTATAGCTCTGCTCTATAGTAACGCTGGACGCCTCTTGTCTCTCAGAGCAAACGTCTGACCTGGGCCCCTGGCCCTATAGCTCTGCTCTATAGTAACGCTGGACGCCTCTTGTCTCTCAGAGCAAACGTCTGACCTGGCCCCCTGGCCCTATAGCTCTGCTCTATAGTAACGCTGGACGCCTCTTGTCTCTCAGAGCAAACGTCTGACCTGGGCCCCTGGCCCTATAGCTCTGCTCTATAGTAACGCTGGACGCCTCTTGTCTCTCAGAGCAAACGTCTGACCTGGGCCCCTGGCCCTATAGCTCTGCTCTATAGTAACGCTGGACGCCTCTTGTCTCTCAGAGCAAACGTCTGACCTGGGCCCCTGGCCCTATAGCTCTGCTCTATAGTAACGCTGGACGCCTCTTGTCTCTCAGAGCAAACGTCTGACCTGGGCCCCTGGCCCTATAGCTCTGCTCTATAGTAACGCTGGACGCCTCTTGTCTCTCAGAGCAAACGTCTGACCTGGGCCCCTGGCCCTATAGCTCTGCTCTATAGTAACGCTGGACGCCTCTTGTCTCTCAGAGCAAACGTCTGACCTGGGCCCCTGGCCCTATAGCTCTGCTCTATAGTAACGCTGGACGCCTCTTGTCTCTCAGAGCAAACGTCTGACCTGGGCCCCTGGCCCTATAGCTCTGCTCTATAGTAACGCTGGACGCCTCTTGTCTCTCAGAGCAAACGTCTGACCTGGGCCCCTGGCCCTATAGCTCTGCTCTATAGTAACGCTGGACGCCTCTTGTCTCTCAGAGCAAACGTCTGACCTGGGCCCCTGGCCCTATAGCTCTGCTCTATAGTAACGCTGGACGCCTCTTGTCTCTCAGAGCAAACGTCTGACCTGGGCCCCTGGCCCTATAGCTCTGCTCTATAGTAACGCTGGACGCCTCTTGTCTCTCAGAGCAAACGTCTGACCTGGGCCCCTGGCCCTATAGCTCTGCTCTATAGTAACGCTGGACGCCTCTTGTCTCTCAGAGCAAACGTCTGACCTGGGCCCCTGGCCCTATAGCTCTGCTCTATAGTAACGCTGGACGCCTCTTGTCTCTCAGAGCAAACGTCTGACCTGGGCCCCTGGCCCTATAGCTCTGCTCTATAGTAACGCTGGACGCCTCTTGTCTCTCAGAGCAAACGTCTGACCTGGGCCCCTGGCCCTATAGCTCTGCTCTATAGTAACGCTGGACGCCTCTTGTCTCTCAGAGCAAACGTCTGACCTGGGCCCCTGGCCCTATAGCTCTGCTCTATAGTAACGCTGGACGCCTCTTGTCTCTCAGAGCAAACGTCTGACCTGGGCCCCTGGCCCTATAGCTCTGCTCTATAGTAACGCTGGACGCCTCTTGTCTCTCAGAGCAAACGTCTGACCTGGGCCCCTGGCCCTATAGCTCTGCTCTATAGTAACGCTGGACGCCTCTTGTCTCTCAGAGCAAACGTCTGACCTGGGCCCCTGGCCCTATAGCTCTGCTCTATAGTAACGCTGGACGCCTCTTGTCTCTCAGAGCAAACGTCTGACCTGGGCCCCTGGCCCTATAGCTCTGCTCTATAGTAACGCTGGACGCCTCTTGTCTCTCAGAGCAAACGTCTGACCTGGGCCCCTGGCCCTATAGCTCTGCTCTATAGTAACGCTGGACGCCTCTTGTCTCTCAGAGCAAACGTCTGACCTGGGCCCCTGGCCCTATAGCTCTGCTCTATAGTAACGCTGGACGCCTCTTGTCTCTCAGAGCAAACGTCTGACCTGGGCCCCTGGCCCTATAGCTCTGCTCTATAGTAACGCTGGACGCCTCTTGTCTCTCAGAGCAAACGTCTGACCTGGGCCCCTGGCCCTATAGCTCTGCTCTATAGTAACGCTGGACGCCTCTTGTCTCTCAGAGCAAACGTCTGACCTGGGCCCCTGGCCCTATAGCTCTGCTCTATAGTAACGCTGGACGCCTCTTGTCTCTCAGAGCAAACGTCTGACCTGGGCCCCTGGCCCTATAGCTCTGCTCTATAGTAACGCTGGACGCCTCTTGTCTCTCAGAGCAAACGTCTGACCTGGGCCCCCTGGCCGTGGCGCCAGCGGTGTCCTCCTGCCAGTACACAATGGTCCCGCTGCAGGGGAGGCCCCTGGTCCCAGGACACTGCCCCCTGGACCCCCACAGTGGGCCCCCCCACCCTCCCACCGGCTGCCCCTCCAGCGGAGAGTACACCCCCAACGGCAAACCCCACCTCCCCCCTCCCCACTGCCTCCCGGGATTTCACCAGGTGAGGAAAAACAACCGCTTTCTTCCATTACATTTGCTTCATTGGCAGGAGGAATATTTATAACATTCCCGACGCAAGAGGGAACGTTTGAACTAACGAATTGGCAACAATAGCTCGTGTAGATGCTCAAATATGGTTAATCACACGCCACGATAGTTCGTAAGAGAGAACGGTGCGATAAGTTGCGGTGAGAATGCCACGAATTCTCAGTTGTACACGTGTTGCTCATTTTGAGTGTGTTTGTGGTCCCAGGAGGAGAGGGACTGTGAGATGGAGTGCGACACGCTGCTCCCACAGCACATGGCAAACGGACACCTGCCCGCCTACCGCTGCTCCACCAGGTACACACACTGCTACCCCCCGTGACCACCACTACCGCTGTGTACTGCTGAATATCGCCGCGCCGAGCGCTGTGGGGGGGGGGGGTCACGGAGTAGTGAGTTTAGTGGGGAGCTGCAAGACAAATGAAGAATAAATGTATGAAATGAACCATCAGCTGTAGAATAACTATCTGAGTTGGTTCACCAGCTGATTTACACTAGAGCTACACGTTCACGAATAGCACATCTTGGCTCTCTGGTTGTTTGAGATTATAGCCCATCTGGGCTCTCTGGTTGTTTGAGATTATAGCACATCTTGGCTCTCTGGTTGTTTGAGATTATAGCCCATCTTGGCTCTCTGAGATTATAGCCCATCTTGGCTCTCTGGTTGTTTGAGATTATAGCCCATCTGGGCTCTCTGGTTGTTTGAGATTATCGCACATCTTGGCTCTCTGGTTGTTTGAGATTATAGCCCATCTTGGCTCTCTGAGATTATAGCCCATCTTGGCTCTCTGGTTGTTTGAGATTATAGCCCATCTTGGCTCTCTGGTTATTTGAGGTTATAGCACATCTTGGCTCTCTGGTTATTTGAGATTAAAATAATAATCATTAAGCATTATCTGCATAGATGACAAACCCTAATTGACCATGTGGGATTAACTAAGGACATTTTATCTTAAACCAGGACTCTGATTAGATGAAATATGCATATTTATATAGAAGAAATGACCAAATGCATAAATGACTAAAATTAAATTACTAAATACTAGTTTCCCTTTTCTGCCTTAGTGCCTCTGAGCACCACAGACAGGATTTCTTCCCCGCCGACGACTCCCCTCTGCAGCTTCTCCACCCATCTCATCAGCCAATCAGCGTACAGGACATAGAGGATGACGCCCACTTCTATGGGGGTAACGAACCAGAGGAGGGCTTCACTAAAGGTCTTTGCCCCGCACAGAGCATCAGTTGCTCATTCAATAAATGATATTTCGTTACCATACATTACCATAAAAATAAAAAGATTACATTATAAAATAAAATGTCACCATTTCCTAACGGTAAACATGGCAACATAAATGCACATCTAAAGTTGCTGATTTATTTGATGTAATATTGCTAATATGATTCTATTTTCCCGTCTTTGTTGTGAATTCAGACACCTCCTTCCCTCACTTGGCCCTCGAAGACGAAGGAAACTTCACCGCCTCTTCCTCCGCGGCCACCACGCCGCAGTCCCAGAACGCCTCGCTGGGGGAAGGGGCCGCGGCCCCCCCCAGCGAGGCGGCCCTCGACGACGAAGGGACGTGCGACTCCACGGACGCATGAGAAGAGGAAGGAACAACCAGATATTTATTTTTGTATTGCGGATATTTATATATTTATGCATTTTGTACATAAATATGTTAGTATTACCTGTACATACGTTGTATTTTCATATTGAAAAGGATTCTTTATACAAGCTTCCTCCAATGATTGAGATATGATTCTCTTTTTCCTCTTGGTTCAGTGGGGCCGTAGGTACATATATATATATATATATATATATATATATATATATATATATATATATATATATATACATACATGGTCCCCGGTATCTCAGCTCTCTGGATTTAGGCCCGCCTCACCCGTTCCTTAACGTTTCACTGCAGACAGTGAGTATGAGTGTTTACAGACGACCGTGAACACTGCACCATGTGGGCTATCCTCATGCTGTAAGCGTGCCCGTGCAGATCCTGTGTCTTCCTACCACGGTGCCAGAGCTACATTTGTCTAGCTGTGTAGAAGTAACACAAACGTTAGCAAAACCAGTAACGTGTGTATGCAAAATGGACAAGCGTCACGTTTCAGTCGTCTCGTGTTCAAAGAGTTTCTATATATTGTATAGTTATTTATTTTTAGCATCATGTGTAATGTTTTTATTTTTTTGCATCACTTAATGGGAGAGAGTCTGGAAATTGTCATTTTTTTTGTTTTACAGTCATACATAAGCTGAGGTTGGGACTATCCTGAACCACTTGTTTACTGTTCTGCTGGGTCACCAAACGCCATATGAGGGAGCTCTGGCACAGGGCTGTCTGAGGGTCACACCTCCCTTAAAATGGCGGGGAAAATAAGTATTAGCCTCTGGCTGAGGCCAACTGCCCCCCCCCCCCCCCCCCCCCGATGAAGGAGATGCGGAGTCCCTCGTGAGTCTAGCCATTGCCATGGCTACGCATGCTGGAGCACTATTTGCGTGTAAATAAAGCGTATCAAAATTTACAGACTACTTTTTTCATTTGTTTTATGTCTTTTCACAATTGCTTCATTGGTTATTGTTTGTTGAGAGTTGCTATTCAGTTCTTTATGTCGACTAAAAAGCCTTTGGGACGGGAGTCAGGCTGTAGTCACTACTATCCTGAGGCCTCATATATGAAGTATTAAGACGTGTTTTCAGGGTTAGGGGTTCGACTGAGGTCCCCCATGTTACGAATGCATGTGCTGTATTGTAAGACGGTATGGATGAAAGCACGAAAGGGTATATGATTAAACATGTCAATTTAAACATACTCCTTTATTCCCTTTCAAATTGATGTTATTTTTGGGATGTCCTAAAAGGCATAATGTGAAACAAACCTAAAATAAATATGAACTTCACTTTAAAATATTCTCCCATCTAGAGAACCTCTGATCTTCCATGGTTAAATTAGCTTAATGTGGCAAAATGTGCCTCATTTCCCCTCACCTGCCAACTCATGTCAAGTGTACTTGAATTATTATTAATTTATAGGGATAAAACAAACTAACCCTAATACAAAAACCAAACCCTAAAACCTCACCCTGATACAAAAACCAAACCTAATCCTAAAACCAAACCATAACCCTAATACTAGCACTATGATTGACATGTTTGTTGTAGGACATAAAGCTCAAGCTTCTTTTGACATTTTCTCTTTGAAAGTCTGAAAGTGCTTTGGGCTTGACATTCTCAACGCAGTATTCCCTAATGCTGGAAAGGTAACGGTGAGCATGTTTGATCAGTCTGCTGTGTTCCGAGGTCCTTGCCTCACACAGGCCGTTAGGTTGGCCGCTGGTCTATTGTGTTGGATAGTGAAAGCTGCGTCATGCGTACGGCGGCCTCCACACAGCCTCCTGTTTGGTGCGGCGGCAGTAATGACGCTGGTCTACGTGTTGGATAGTGAATGCTGCGTCATGCGTACGGCGGCCTCCACACAGCCTCCTGTTTGGTGCGGCGGCAGTAACGACGTTAAGCTCATTCGGTTCCATTCATTTTCAACTGGGCATGTTCTTTGTTCTGCGAACATATTTTCTTTGGGCTTTACCTTGCCAGCACACACTGATCTCCATACCTCTGATGCCTGAATAAAGAAGGATTTTTCCATTTCGGTTAAATTCATTAACCCAAATTAAGCTCTATTTTATTCTACATTTTTACTTTTGCGTCTGATCATGGCGGCGTGTAGTTATATGGATTTGGTTAATTCGGATTTAGTTGAGGGTCATTTCAATTCTAGATTAATTTTCTACTACAATGCTCCGGATAGTTTCAAAATGTTACACATTAAGCCTGCATTGAGTTGCCTATAGAAGCCTGCATTTTAATGCCTCCATGAGCTGTGGAGTCATATCCAATATGGTTCAACAGAACGCTTCAATCGCCACCTAGAGGGCGTTGGTGAAATATCACGAATACACACACACACCTCGTTGATACATGGAAAAGGATGCTTATAAACTTTATTAATCAACTTTGTATTTACAAATACATACATACATACTCTTGTATGAAACATTGGTATTTACAAAATAGCTCTTGGGAAAATGGATTCTGTACAGTAAACCCTGATATAAGTTAGTAAATTACATTTCTGGGTATTATTTAACATAACTGATTAACCTCAGTTGAAGTTTGAAATCTTCTTATAAACCTAAATGTGGATATTTACTACAAGATAGTTTAACCAAAGTATTACATAAGTTACTTATTTGTGTCTCCACCTAAAGATGTAAAAACAAAAATATGGACCACTATACGTCTGCGTATTTAAACAACAAAGAACACCCCCTTTGATTGGGACTTCCTGTCAATCCTAATCCATATCATTTGACCAACCCCCGTGTCTTCAACTGAAATGGAACCCTGACCGACTACTACGGAACCCCGGCTCGCCATGGCAACAAGCAGCGACAAACCAGGCCGGGCCGGTCACACGGCGGAGCTGCCGTCGTGGCCGAGGATGTGGCTGATGTTGTGCGCGGGCCGGTTGGTCTGCTTGCCCGCGTCGGCGGCCGAGGCGTTGGCCAGCGACAGCAGCGGGGACATGGGCATGGAGGAGCCGTCGCTGGGCATGGCCGCCGCGATCTCCGGGAACAGCGAGGTCAGGCTGAAGTTGGACAGGTGCGGCGTGATGCCCGACGAGCTGGCCATGGGCATGGGCGGCATTTCGGGGAGCAGGGGGAAGCTGGCCTGACCGAAGGCCACGGGGCGCGGGGGCGACAGGATGGAGCCGAAGCGGTTGTTGAGGGGCGCGCCGCCGCCGCCCTTGTCCCCGCCGGGGCTGGTGAACATCTGGTTGGAGAAGTACTGCAGCGGGATGTCGCTGGGCAGGCTGGGGTGGGCCGCGGGGGAGTAGGACGAGTAGAAGGAGGGCAGGGTGTTCTGCGCCTCCACGGGCAGGAGGGCCGGGGTCCGCGAGGAGCCCGGCTGGCTCACGGGCGGCGCGATGAAGGTGGTGTTGGTGTTGATGGGCGGAGGAGGAGGAGGAGGAGGAGGAGGAGGGGGAGGGGGGGGGTTCATCCCTCCCTCGCCCATGAAGGGGAAGCTGAAGTTCTGGGTGAGGTGCTGGTCAGGCACCAGGCTGTTGTCGCCATCGTTGAAGCGGACGATGCTGCCGCGGCGCGCGTCCCCTCCAGACGGCGGTCTGCTCAGCAGCACGCCGGCCCCGGCCCCCAGCGGCAGGTGTCCCTCCGGCTCGAAGGGGTTGCTGGGTCTCAGGGCGCCCGAGCGCGGGCGCTCCCCGGGCCTCAGCTTGGGCGGCTGGACGTCCTGGCCCGGGTGTCGAGAGCGCTGGCTGGCGGGGGCGGGGGCACGGGAGGTGGCGGGGGCGCGGCCGCCGGGCTCCGAGCTGCTGTGCGGGATCGGGGGGTGGGGGAGAGCGGCTGCTCTCACAACGGGGCTCCCCCCCCCGTGCATGCTCCCGCTCACCTGCGGGAGGTGGCCCTTGCTGCCGTCCCCTAGCCTCATGGTCTGGGTCTTCTGTGCGCCGCCGGGACTGGAGGCCTTGGCCTGCATGTCCCCTGCGGGGCCGCCGGCCACACAGCTGTACTCCATGATGCTGACCGGGGGGCAGCACTGCGCCGAGCGCTGGTGGTTGGTCTGCTCAGGCAGGTGCATGAAGCTCTGGTGGCAGCTGTCCTGCTCCCGCGGCAGCCCGCTCCCTCCCATCCCCGTGCCCTGAGACCCAGGATGGGCTCCGCTGTAGCCCCCCCGAGACCTGCCGTCCCCTGGAAGACCCACGCCCATCCTGAAGCCACCCTGCTGCTGCTGCTGCTGCTGCTGCTGCTGCTGCCCCTGAGGAACCCTCTGGGTGGGGGGCACAGGTTTCGGAGTCAGGTCCCCTCCACGGGACACCTGTACCTCAAAACCACCTAGTTGATGTCCTCCTCCTCCTCCACTGACCATGGCCTTGAACGGAGGGCATTCGGAGAGTCGCTGTACATCCGAGGATCCTGGGTGCTCGTGAGGGAGGCGGTTCTGGCTGTTGTGCCCTATGCTGGCCTTCCCACGCGACGTGTCCAGGTAACCTCGCAGGTCAGGCTGCTCCGGCGCAGAGCCGCGACCGGTCTGGTGATGCAGCCCCATGCGCTGCTGCTGTTGCTGTTGTTGCTGTTGTTGTTGTTGCTGTTGTTGTTGTTGTTGTTGTTGTTGTTGTTGGTGGTGGTCAGCGTTGGACGAGCTCTTGCCGATGAGGGCCTCGGCAGAGTAGCTCGAGACGCGGTGGCGCTCCTGGCGGGAGGGGGCGCAGGCCATGTCGGGGGCCCGGGATGCAGGGTTGCTGGGCTGCGTGATGAGCTGCTGCTCCAGGCTCCTGGAGCTCATCAGCCTCTGCATGGAGTTGTGGTCCTGGCCAGACTGAGGGCAGGAGAACAGTGGAAGAAAAGGAATTGTATTATTATTATTACTATGTCTATAAAGTGCTTGAAGAAACACCAGAATTGCCTTATACACCAATTGCAATCCACAAAAATAAAAGAATCACTTTACCTTTAAATATCTGATATTTATCAAGACTTAACTTAGCAAAAGCTGCATTGTTTCCTATCAAATTTAAATGGGCCTTTTGTGCATTTATGGAGAGAATCGTGACGAAGCAAAGTGGGTTAAAAGAGAGCGGGAAGGACACACTTCCCATATGCTGGATTCTATGACAACAGACCGACCTTGAGGTGCTCCTGCTGGGCCAGATGCCCAGCATGGTGGCCCCTGGGTCCTCCTGCCTGGCTCTCGCAGCTCTTCTCTGGGTGCCGCGCTCCAAAGTGCTGCTGCTGCTGCTGGATCTGCTGCTGGAGGTGCTGCTGATGTCTGGAATGAGAGCTTTGCTGCTGCTGCTGCTGTAACTGTTGCTGTTGTTGATGTTGTTGTTGATGTGTTTGTTGCAGATGCTGTGGTTGTTGTTGGTGAGGCTGCGGATGAGACTGCTGATGGCTCTGCTGTTGATGTTGGTGGGACTGCTGCTGGGTGTGTTGCTGATGCTGCTGTTGCTGCTGTGGGTGCTGCTGCTGCTGCTGCAGCCCTGGCTTCTCCATGTGATGCGGTTTCTGCTGCAGGCCAGCAGGTGAGCCGCTCTGATTGCCTCTCACCAGCCCCCTCTTCTTCTGGACGTGCTGATGTTCCTGCAGCACCCTCTGGTGGAGCGAGTGGAGCTGTGTGTCAGGCTGGGTCAGGTGGTGTTGGAGCTGGTACAGCTGGTGCCTTTGCTGTTCCTGTTGCTGCTGTTGCTGTTGTTGTTGTTGTTGTTGCTGCTGCTGCTGCTGCTGCTGCTGCTGTTGTTGTTGTTGTTGCTGCTGCTGCTGCTGCTTCATATAAGGGTTTCCACTGAGGTGTTGACCCGACTGGGATGAGGTGTGCTGGGGGTGTCCTTGTGCCAGATGAGGCAGGACAGACTGGTTTGGCTCTGGCGGTCCTTGGGGTGGACAGTGGCCATCGACGGGACGCAGAACGGTGTTCATAAAGGAGTTTGAGGTGAAAAGGGAGCCCGCGCCATCAGGGTTGATCCTGCTCATGATGGCCGAGGAGCCGGGGGGAATCTGGCCCACCATCATCTGGCTGTGGTCGGGGGCTTTGACCTCCATGCGGCCCAGGACTGGGGTAGACTGGGGGCACAGCTTGGGCCGCTTCCCAGAGGTCAGCATGGCCTCTTCCTGGACCTGTCGTTTGGAGACGTGTTTGACGTGGCGCTCACCCACACCAGCCTGATTCCTCATGAGGGCACCCTTCAGAGGGGTGTAGTCGTTGAGCTGGACCGAGGCAGAGCAGGGTGGCAGGGAACTGCTGGAGGACTGAGACAAGTGTGGCGAAGATCCCACTGGGGAGGGGATGGAGCCCTGGCCCGAGAGACCGGGAGAGCCTGGGTATGGCTGTTGGTTCGAGTTGGGCCTGATCAGATTGTTGACACTCAGACTGGTCCCACACTGGGGAGGAACCAGTGGATGGGACTGCGCCTGGGAGTAAGAAATACCCGTTGGATGTCTGGTTCCCGTCAGCCCAATAATGGACCCCTCCCCACCTTGAGCCCTAGCAGACCCCTGGCCGGGAGGTTTTGCCACTGCAGCATCCAGGAGCTTGGTCGCCTTCGCCTGCGGTGCAGCCAAGCCTCTCTCTTGGCTGGCAGGAGACGGTGAAGTCTTGGGGGGGGGCTCCCACGCCGCGGTGGCGGAGATCGCTGGGCTGCTGTGGTCCGCAGTGCACCCCGCAGCTCTCCTCCCAGGGATTTCCTGTTCTAGCATGGCCAAGGCTACGATATCGGCCTGTTCCGACGTAAACGTAAACGTGCCGAAGGAACCCGACGAGGCGTTGAGGCCGTGGCCCTGAGGAAGCATGGAGGCGACAGAAAAGCTCCTTCCACCCCCGCCACCAGCAGACATCGGGGAGTCTGTTTGCCGGCCGGCTGTCATATGATGCTCCATGGCCTCATGATGATCTAGGTTGGTGTACACCGGCGGGGACAGCAGATAGTCCTTACGCGAGGGAGCGTCGAGATTTGTGGACTCGGCCATGCACTGTTTCTCCAATGCTGCGGAGACGTGTCTCTGTTTCTGCGCCTCCCTTTCTCGGACGGGACCCCGGGACTGTTTGACGTCGGCCATGCAGGACGGGGAGGGTGTGGACGTGACCAGGTCTTGCTGTCGGGTCAGAGATCTGCTGACGGCGCCTCCTTTCCTCGGCTCAGCGCTTGTAGGAGCGGTGTCCGGCACCACAGAGAAAGTCGGAACCGTTGACGAGGGAGGGGCAGTGGAACTCACAGAGGGTGAAGGGGAAGTTTGTGTTTCTGGCTTGCAGCACACCTGGGAGAGTGTTGTCTGGCAGCCCTGAACCCTAACCGGCGCCATGCTGTCCGAGACAATGGTGGTGCAGACCGGAGCTGACATGGTAGACACCGTAGCGACACTGGAGGCGGTGCTACGACCGTCTGTGGCACACGCGCCAGAGACGGCACATCTGCTCGAACTGCTGGAGCTTCCAGTGGAGCTGACCGGCTTTGATAGCTTCACGCTAGTTTCAGTAGTGGTGCCCGGGGACTTGGTCCGTGGCCCTGGGACGTCAGATGCAGTGGTGCTACTGCCGACCACTGAGACTGGTTTGCTCTTAATGGCCATGGCTGTTGGCACCGCTGTTGTGACTTTCACCGCAGGAGTGGATGTTAATGCACCACTTGGATGACTCACAATGACTTCATTTTGTGTAACATTGATACTGGCTGTAGATGTGTTCAAGGGGCTACTTACATATGTGGTGCTTTCTTGTTGCAGGGACTTACTACATATTGCAGCCTGACTGGAGGAATTTGATACAGTGATCATTTTAGATCGGCTCTTAGAGACATTTTCTGGCGTTCTGCCATCAGCAGTGACTTTACTACAAATGGAGGGTGTACCAACTGTGGTGCCTGCAGGGAAACTATCTTTTACATTCCCAGCAGTTAGGCATTCACCTACAGCAACCACTGGCTTCGCTGCACCAGCGATTGTAACCTGGGCCTGTCTGAGCTCTCTACTCTTGGGTGGCTTGCTTCTTTTGTTTACCCACTTTTTGGCAACAACTTTGCTCTGTTTTTTCCGTGTGGCCTTAGTGGCATCAGCCAGTGGCACAGGTGGGAGTGAATTTGTAGCTGGTGCCTGTAATTGTCTGGAGGGGGCATTGAGTGCTGCTTCTTGGGCAGCAGGGGCGACAGAAGAGGTTGGCTGCTGCTGCTGCTGTTGAACTACCGAAGGGGGAGCAGCAGGTTTTTGAGGATTAGACTGACTGGTAATAGTAAGTGGCATGCCCTGGGAGATGCTCTTGTTGAGGCTGCTCAGGGCCCCTAGACTATTGAGGGCCACATTGGTGGTAGGTTCCTCTGCGGTGGTGGGCTGGACCAGCTGGAGGGTGCTCTTGCTGCCCTGCATCCCCGCTTTATCTGCTGTATTCATGGGCTGCAAAGCAAACACCTGGCCATTCACAGTGATGGTCTGTGGGGCAGCAGATTGAGCGGTCTGGGCAGATGAAACCTGGATCCCCTGCTGGGAGGAGTTCATTTTGGGTGGAACAGGGCGTGGTAAAATGTGCACAAGCTGTTTCCCTCCAACCGTGTGTAGGTTAGCAGTAGTTGTGGTACAATTAGATGTTGTGATTTGAGTGGGGAGAGCAGGCACTGCAGTGGGAAGAGCAGCAGGAACAATGCCAACCTGAGGATTCTGTTGGGCAGGGGCAGTCTGATTGGGGGTTTGGATGATGACAATATGCTGGCATGACATCTGATTGGGCAGTTCCTCTCTAACTGTGGACTGAGACGAACAGTGATTTCCCTGCTGTAGGATGACCACACTCGGGTTGTTTGTGTTCTGCGGAGTGGACACCCCAGAAACGCTTGCCCCTGAAGGGTTGACCTGTAGCACCTGCATGGTCTGAAGAAGGGGAAGTACTGTCGCCTGAGGCTGAGGTACCAGTGCCTGAGGCTGAGGGAGGGCCTGGGACTTGGGTTGAGGGATCAGGGCGGTCTGAAGATGGGGAACCACAGAAGCTGGTTGCAGCACTGATGGCTGGGGTTGTGACATTACAGCAGGCTGGGGAGGAACGGCACATTGGGGCTGGGGATCGGGCTGTGTCAGAAGGGCTGAATGCAGCTGGGGAAGTCTATGAACAGGCTGCGCTTGGATGTGTGTTGTGATGCTCGCCTGCTGTAAGGGTACCTGAGGTCGTATTTGGATTTGAATGGGCTGAGCAGTGGGTTTGTTACCCATTGGACACACGGTCAGCTGCTGAAGCCTCTGACTGGTGGTAGCGCCCTCCAATGCAGGCACACTCTGGCAGACAGGCTGCACCGTGTTCCCTGTCAAATGAAGCGTCGTCCATGTAGTCTGAGTGCTGCCGGCAGTCCCGGCCCCGAGGAGAGCTGTGCTACTGGGGATAGACGTGTAGCTGACAGTCCTCATGGCGGTGTCTCCAGAGACTAAAGAGCCAACGACATCCGCCACCACTGCTGTGGAGCAGTGGGTTACAGCCTGGGCGACGGTGGCCAGGCTCACGGCAGGCTGAGTAGAAAGCTGTGACACAGGCGTGGCAGCTATGGTTATGTTTTGGGATGGAGCGGCAGACTGGGACTGCTGAGGCAAGGTGGTGCTGACGGCGGGGATCTGGAGTGTGATATAGGACACGGAGGGGGCCAGAGCAGGGGTCGTTTCCACCAGCCTCAAAGCTGCGGTCTCCAGAGGAGCGACGTTTGCCCCAGGAAGCAGCGAGGGGGCGGAGGGTACGTTGACGTGGAGGACCCCGTTGACCCTCACCCCGGTGTTGGCGTCAGGCCCTGGCTGCACCAGCACAGCCTCTGGGGTTTGATTTTCAAGGACAGGCTCCTTCCCCGCCGGACATGTCACGTTCCCGTTGGAGTAGACGATGATTCCCTTTGGTAGCTGGTGAGTGGGCGTCACCTTGGCAACTTTGGCGCAGCGCTGCTTGCCCTTCCAGTGGACGGTGGGGTCCTCCAGGAAGTTGATGTCGTGGGCCTTGAGGAGCTCGATGTAGTGGCCGCTCTCCTTCCTCAGCTCCTCCATCTGTCGGCGCAGTCGGCGGATCTCCTCCGCTGCGTAGACAAGCAGTGAGGTCATTAGTTGGATGAATACATCACAAATCACTTCAGAACAACAAAGCGTGATTGAAACAACAATGGACAGCAACATTTAAATCAGTGTCAATTTGTTATGCTTCACCTTGCACTTTATCACCTCCTTCAAGAAGCATTGCGTCATTTTGTTTCTTCAGGTCAGTGATGTAGCGAACGGCTTGGTCCAGTATCATGTTCTTACTCTGCAGAACCGCGGTGAGCAGTGGATAAGAATGTCAAGAAAGGGCTATCCCAGCTACTTGAAAAATTGTGATGGGAAGAATTCAGCTAACAAGAGGTTGAGCGTTTGGTTTTACCTGTTTGAGTGCCTGGGAACATGGTAAAAGGTTACCAATGCGGTTAATTCCAGCATTGATCTTCTCTTTTCTATGTCTCTCAACTAAGGAACAGAGCAGATACAAATGTTATCCAAGTGTTAATAGCATGTCACGGTTCATTTAACTACAAGCAATAGGTCAAAGCCATGGTGTTTTCATCACCTGCATTGTGAGATTCTTTGTTTTTCTTCTTTCTGCAAGACAAAAATCGATCATCACATACTTGTCAACACTACTGTTTGGGTTATGTTGCATAGACAATGATGTATTGGCTCCAACGTTACAACATAGTACTAATACATTTGTGATGAGAGTTGCATACTTACTTAGGCTTACGACCAGAGGTCTGTGTCTCTGTCATCTCTGGCATCATGTCTTAACAGTTGCCAGGCACCAGCGGACACATCTACCAGCTGGACAAGAAATCACTTCCCTGGCCGACCTATATTCATGAGGTAAGATGCATTGGGACAGAACATAAACAACCATAGACAGCTGAACTATATCAACGCAGGTAGTTCCATTCACACACTTGGTGCGTTGTGTTTAAATATCATAGTTATACAGTTTGACAGTTATATAGTTGTATAACTATGTTATAATGTAGTTATACAGTTATAACGTCACCACATCCTCAAACGATTACGTTGAGCTGTGAACTCTTAGCGAAATGCTAAACAGCTACTTTAGTCAGTAACATAGCTAACCTGCTAAACTATTAGTGCACACTTTACCATCATGTTTTTCATTTTTTTTGTAAGTCCCAATTAATTCGTTTTAGTTGCGTTGTCTCTAAATTAACAAGCATTTAGAATATGGAACATCTTGAAACAAGCAACACATCAGTGATGGGCACTTCAGAGGCTAGCTACGGCAATAGCGTCTGGGTAGCCTGAAGTAGCAAGCTAGCTTAGCCTGTCCTGATATCGACATGGTTATCGAAAAAGCCATGGCTTAGTTCGCTGCTCTGAAACGAATTGAAATGCGATTTCCCAGACCTGATGCCTCGGCATCTTCGTGACGTGTCGCTGGCCAAACCGTTGGTTTCGGGGCTAGCAGGAAAAGCAATAAAGTCATTTCAAAACAATCTGCACACAACCGAACACAAAGCAGAAAAGGGGAAGTACTCCCTGGTCGAAAGCCAATGGCCCCAAGGACGACCAAACAACGAGCCAATCACCATGCGAGGCCAAATCAACCGTAGACTTCAACCTTACTTCCATTCTTTTTCCCTTTATCTAAAAAATATATACATCCAAAGCCCCAATCATCTGCATAATAGCATTGATTGGAAAAAATGAACGGTATGAACGAATGCAAATAGTAATTCCTTTATTTAGAGGTTAAAAAGTCTTACAATATAGAGCTCCAGAAAAGATAAAATTCTTCAAAGAAAAAACCAAACATGCTTATACTACAGCGGAGAACTCCCCCAGGCATGCATGGGTCAGAGCGTCACCTGGGCAGTATCTTGCTCATAAGGCCCTGTGTCCACACGCTCAGAACCATCAGCTTCAAAGTCTCATAAAGGTAATGGGCAATGACAGAAACTGAGGCACTGTCACTCTGTAAATAATTTCAGTAATACTGTATTTTTAATAGATGACCAAATGAAATGCCAAATGGAAAAGGATACCCATTCTTTACAGAAAAACACAACCTCTCCAGAATGTCTAACCTGATGCTCAAAATCAAATCACCACCATTGAAAATGATGCCCATTAAGATACAAACTATCTGTACATTTGTATGTTAATCAATGGACAAAAATCGTTATGTTATCTCAAAAATCGTGCAAATTTTTATTTAAAATCACCTGTCCACATTTAAATTTATAGTATTGGACTTAGTTGCAAACCCAGGAGAATCTCTGAGCCATTTATCACCTCAATGTAAAAAAAAAAAAAAAAGAAAACTATTCTTAGTGAAACCAAAACCCCAAATTGTTTTTTTTTATGAATGTAAATGCAGTGAACAAATCTCCCCACCAACTTGAAACCTTTCCGCTCCCACAATCCCCATGCGGGGTTATTCTGACTCAGCCCAGAAGGACCAGACATACCCAACAGACTGATCGCAATGAAGGATCCCAGCGTACTTCCCATGGATTGGTGATGAACTCTGAATGTTCCTCTGCTGAATCGACAATATGGAAGTAGGTCTCTGTTGTAACCGCCCAGGAGTTCGTCTGTCAGTGATGGTCGTTCACAAGACTCCCAACATTTAAATCAAGTCATGTTTCTCTTTGTCCAAACAGTTTGATAGATCTTCCTCTAAACCGCATTAAAAAACCCTCAAAAACAGTATGTTTAACCAACCTCCTTTCCCTTCCGATTCTAAAACGGTTTGATATTGGCCACTTTCTGTAAACACCAATTTGGACTAGGAGTAACGTTATTGTGTCAGCTTGACATATCTAATAAAAAGGAGGAAAAGGGGAAGGAGGGGGTGCAAGAATGCTAAATTAAGGGGGGGCCCTTTGAGAAATAAAAGCAGCCATTTTCTGTACTTTGTTGATGTTTCCTCTTTTAAACGTCCTTTTAAAGAAAGTGTCGAATACGTCGACCCTGGGGCATCTGTCACAGTTCTTTTTTCCTGTGGAGGTGGGCACAGCTGTGCACTTTGCCGATACCGCGGCCCCGTTACTCTGCCTTCTGGAGCTCTCCAGTCGGGGCAGCGCAGGGACTGCGCAGGCTCTTCTGCAGCACATGGGCATCGGCCGGCTCTATCCTCTTGTAGTAATTCTTTTTCGTTTCGATGATCTCGAAGCCGAACTTCTGGTAAAAGTCAATGGCCGACTCGTTGCTGATCTGCACATGACTATGTGATAGGGAGAAATAAAATATTATAAACGGTATATTATTATATAACATTTGTATAATAAAAATAAAAGGTATATTTAACTAGGGAAATGTATTGGGTAAAAATAATATTCATTCTTCTTCTCCAAGTTTAGATACTCACAGGTAAATGTTGTCAAAGGTACCGTCCTTCTCACAGATGTTGAGCACATGGTTCAGCATCTTTGTACCTACGGAGATGCACGGAGGTGAAACTTGTCAAACAAACAGTAACCCCTGTACAATGCACGTGTATGAGTGGAGCTGCAGTCTCCGTACCGATTCCTAGTCTACGGTAAGGTGCTAGACAGCCGAGTGTCATGATGTACAGCCTCTTCTGGTTCTGCGAATGGTCCACTCGGCAGCACACAGCCCCCACCGCAATGTCATTGAAGTACGCTGCAAGATAAAAACCAAGAGGTTCCCCTTTATCACACACAGGATGGAATGGTATCTATGACAACTACTAGATTGGGGGGAGTAATGACGTGTGGGATGGAGAAGTGATAACATGTAATAAATAATATGAGGTAATGTCCTCCATTGGTCTGGAGGGAGAAGTGATTTTAGCATGAGATGCAGGCAATGAATACAATTCAGGCATGCAAACAGAGATCTACTGCAACCTATTAAGAGGAATTGTAGTTACTTTCCATGTAGTTGGTGGTGCTGAAAATTAGGTATTGTCTAACTTTAAGAATTAAGATTATTTCTGGCAAGGGGTTCTCACCTAGCTTGGCAAGCTCTCCCACTTCCAAAACATCTTTGTAAAACTTGTCGTTGTAGCTGACAGGGAAGATGACCTGGTTGAGGCGTTTCAACTGCTTGATGTTGTGGGGCGTAACATCCCCCAGCTCGATTCGGCTACTGGAACAAGAGCAAAACGGTTAGACAGTTGGCAATACACATTTTGTAAAACAGCCAGTCAAAAATACAAAGATGTGTTGTACATCAACCAAATCCCTGACAGCTGTAGTCTTTGGTTTTAGTTGTAATTCACACTATTCAAATCATCAATCACAGAAGCAAGGAGGTTTTCTATACATTAACTACAAGAGCCGAATTCCTGATACCTTTTTACATTGGGGTATAGAATTCAGTTACTGGGAGAAATTGTGTTTCCGACATATTTTGCCGTGTAATAATATTTGACGGCATAATGTTATTATTGATTAGCGCCATAGATGCGTTGCTGGCCTTAACAGGGCAATAGGCAGACACTCCTTGTCCCCCTGTGTATTAACTCGAACACTTCCAGCAGCAGTGCTGAAACCATCAGCACATTCCAATCGCATGGGTCAGGTTTGGTGCAATACTTTAATCAAAAGTTTAAAAAAACAACAACAACAACAACGCCGTGACTACACAACTACGTACACACCGGTATGTCATTTCTGCAAATAGCAACGGGAGCTGTGAAGTAGCCCACCTTGATATAGCTCCAATCTCAATAAGGGTTGCGACCCATGACACGTTAACGTTAGCTAACAACAACAACAAAAAAAAAGCAAGGATAAACGTGCTGTTCTACAACCAAGCGATACATTAACGGCAACCTCATGACTGGATAAACCCTTGGCTGGCAAGTCTAAACAAGGACATGAACTTAATGAGTTAAGCTGATTTCAATTGACGGCAAACAAAAACGTGTTAGCTCATGCCCCCCCACCCCCTTTAGCGTTAGCTGTTTAGGTTGGCCAAATGAAGCTGACTTGGCTATACGGGGAGCTAATCAGTTCACAGCAAACGCCGCTTGTTCAACGATCATTCATACGTCGTGAAACGACAGCGCTAGAACCGACAGCAGGTCGCCGAAACCCGCTGAAGTCACAGTGCTGCGGTCCGCCGACCTGGACCAGCATTAAGAACCAAATAGCTTAGCTAAATAGCTATCGTTGTCACCTCCCCGCCTCCTCATGTTAAAAAAGAGACATCAAAAAAACTTTACTTCAGCGCTCATCCTATCTCTAGCGATGTTTTGTACTCACCCCTTCATTGTAAACCAACGTGAACCCTTAATTTAGATGGTATCGGAGTTTAGAGTTGCTTTTTTTGGCCAAAAATAGGTTTTTTTTTTAAAGAGTTGGGGTCAGGGATAACTCCCGTTTCACCCTCCACATGTAGCTAGTTGCGATTCTTGCAGTTAGCTTAGCCAGTAGCCACCGCACTCCACGACTGGAACCTGTCAACCCTGACCCCCACATGCGCATGCGTATCCATAATATTTGCGAAATTCTGTACGTATTTCAATGATTTAAGTACGTTTTATAGGTGTGTATCTGTAGGTTAATATAAAATACATCTGAAAAATATACCTGAAACCCGAGTGAAAATAAATGGATAACGATTACACTTTTCTACATGCACATTTAAGAAGCAAGTTCTCAACATCAGTGTGCATTTTCTTCAATGTAAGACATAATAAATGTGACTGGGAACGACTGTGATTTTTTTTGGATCCTACAGAGCTATCAGTGGGCTGTCCATTTCGCCTCAACTGTAAACCATAACCACAAAGATGTTTATCATAAGAGAGCCATGTTTTTTTTTTTGTACAATACGTTTAAAGTGCAAATATGTCCACAGCGCTATATAAAAAAGTACACAAGTGCAGACAGGTTAAGTATATAGAAGGTTGCATCAATACTCGTTTAAGACAGAGCAGATCTATTGCAACATACTTTTGACGTAAAACTATGCGTACCCCCCCCCCCCCCCCCCCCCCCGCAGATCCAAGATGGCGGCGGTCGCAGCGTTACGCCAGTAAAACCAGAACCAGCGGCCAGTGAATGAAGTCAGCTGATCATCGCTTGCTGTCACGCATCTCAAACCCTCTCAGTTCTGTCGAGCCAAGGAAGAATCTCCGAGTCATTTCGTAAGGTATGCTTTGTTATATTTGTATCGTATAGAATCTCGAGGTTATATGACATGCTCTTACAATGTAGAGTTGATCGTGGCTTAGTCATCTTAATGCACCAAAATGGCAGAGCCAGCGATTTTCTGCAAGGCCAAGACCTATGTTGTTAGTGTCATTTTGTGTTGGATATTTTTAAGGCAAATCTACTGTAAACCCGAATCTAACCGTGAGCAACATAAAGCCATACGTGTATGAAATTAGGGTTCGACCTCCATATCTGCGGCAAAGATTTTGCCAGTCATTTGAGGAGGCTGTACATTTCCTACACCTCGTTCGCTATCAGTTGGTAACGTTACCGGTTTAATTAACGTTACCGGTTTAATCACTGCACGCAGCAGTGTTACATTCTATTTTAGCTGGTGTGTTGTGTGGTTATAATTGTTATATATATATATATATATATATATATATATATATATATATATATATACATACGGTATAGATATGGTTATAGATATATTAGTATTGGTGGTATAAAATGCTGTGAGTTCTACGCCCAGCCATTATAGACAGTTCGAATTGCTGTGTGAAGATGCTGTGTCGTGTGCCATCGCACTTGCATGCAATAATAATAAAAAAAAGCTAAACACGCAGGCTTATACCGTGAGTTTAACTTGACCCAACTGCACTAACCCCAATGCGCTCCACCCGAGGTACTAGTATGGTGAGGGGAAATTGAAAAGCACACTGACATTCATCCAGGATTTTGGTCACTAATAGGCCTACGATATTTGAATAGATAAGTAGAATATAAAACTCCATTGCAGGACAATTCAGGATTGTTGTTTCTTCTAACCGGCTAACTAATATGTCCTTTTACCCACTTATTCTGTCTTTATTTTTATTTTTTATGTTGCATCTCATGTTTAGGTGAATTCCATTGTCATATTTAGGACTTCCCAGTTTTAAGACACACTCCTTTTCCACTTCCTAAAACAGCCCACAGAACGACACCCCCCCCCCCCCTAGCCAGCCAGCAGTCATGTGCCAAGATCATGTGATCCAGCTGTCTTAGCCATACACATGTGAATAGATGTAGCCTACTATACAAAATACATTGTTATACAAGCTCTCCCAATACAGAATATTGCAGCTGGTGTAGTCACCATTTACATAAATGTAGATTGTATTTTTCCTCACTGAACAAATTGGATCTTGGGATTCAATCTGAAAATAAACAAATCACAAGAACAGTGACTTGGGCTTTCCATCATATCTCCACATTATGCTGTCGTGAGTAAAGGCCATTCAACTAATGCTAAAACACCTTTTACGGTGCAGTTCTTGCAATTCTATGATCTAGTTGTAGAAATAAGACTACTGTGGGCTGGTGATGGCTAGACACTTAATTCTACAAATTTAAGTGTGTGCTTTAAATAAATCTTATACACACTATAAACCATCTGACAAATATTCTTCAATACGTTTTGGTCTGAGAATCCAACTCACTTTGAGTAACAGGGAGGCGGAAGACGAAATTCGGATGAACATATACATGACTGTGTCTGGTCATTCTTAGGAATACTCTTCCAAATACATGGCAAGCTGTTTTCAGGCCTTTGCGTGCAGTTTCAGTAGATGCCGCTAGATGGCGCTGCTTTATTCCTGAATAGATGGGCCAAGCAGCCTTGCGCGAAGAGGAAGATCTGCGCATCAGCCAGAAGGACACAAAGAGGGCATCAGATTTCTGTGTGAGACCGAGAAATATGTAGACTCAAATGATACATTAGTGAACTATTGGACAGAGTAAATGGGGCAATGAGTGACCAAATATAGTGTGAGGAGAAAAAATATCGCGGGCCAATAATTATTTATGTAGCTAGCTGCTAACTGCATGCAGCGGGTAATTATGTTAAGCTGAATGACAGGTCGTGTTTCGGTTACTGGCCTTTCACTGTCAAGTATAAGCGGCCTCTGTTGACGTGTTATTGAGTTTTCAATTACATCATGAATGTAATGGGATATGCGTCTGCGTAAAAGAGTATATCAGTAGGCACACTAGTGGGTGTTGCTGGTCTGGGGTTCCCCTCTGATGTCTGGGTGATGCTGCGTCATCATGCTGAGAATGAGATGTCGTGATGTGGCTACGGCTCCCCTTGATCTCTGATTGGTTACAATCGCATCGAGATCATAGACGGATTCATATGTCAAATAAGGATGGATTTATTTGTGTGAAACTGCTGAGATTGGATTTTTACACTTATTAATTAAGTCTATCTGTTGATCAGTTCAGTCGGTCCTAGCCTGCAAAGATGGACATGTCCAAGCTGGCGAAGATTCGGGACGAGGAGAGGGAGAGCGAGTTTGGATTCGTCCATGGAGTCTCCGGACCTGGTATGAACACACACACTCGCGCGCACACACACACACACACACATTATTGTGAGGCCCCCTGGGGTCACAGTAAGTGACCCTGCCCATCGTCGTAAAGTGTAGTTTGTGCACAGACGGTCCACGCACCGCTGAGGCATTTCCCTCTCCCTGCGCCCCCCTGCAGTAGCCCTGCAGTAGCCCTGCGCCCCCCTGCAGTAGCCCTGTGCCCCCCTGCGTTAGCCCTGCAGTAGCCCTGCGCCCCCCTGCAGTAGCCCTGTGCCCCCCTGCGTTAGCCCTGCAGTAGCCCTGCGCCCCCCAGCAGTAGCCCTGTGCCCCCCTGCGTTAGCCCTGCAGTAGCCCTGCTGTAGCCCTGCGCCCCCCAGCAGTAGCCCTGTGCCCCCCTGCGTTAGCCCTGCAGTAGCCCTGTGCCCCCCTGCAGTAGCCCTGCAGTAGCCACGCGCCACCCACTTTGAGAAACATGGCATTTATGTGTCACTTCCTTCCTCAACTATTTTTGAAATGAGTCAAAATAAAAATGTAGAGTTCTGTTCGATTTTTGTGGACCAAATCAGAAATTCCCGCCGCAATCCCCACGTTGCACGTTTACTTTTGAAACACACAAAAACAACAACACTGTTATAAATCCAGAGTACCTGCTGCCTTTACCATGGTGGATGCCCACTGTTGATCTGAATGAAGTCGTTTCCTCGTTTCTCCTGCCCCACCAGTGGTGACGGCCACAGCCATGGCGGGGGCAGCCATGTACGAGCTGGTGCGCGTGGGCCACAGCGAGCTGGTGGGGGAGATCATCCGGCTGGAGGGGGACATGGCCACCATCCAGGTCTACGAAGAGACCTGTATCCTGTCACACCTGTCTGTCGCCTCTCCTCTGCTTCTTATTTCTTTATTCTCTTTTATGGACTATTGAGGCTTTTGTCCAGTTAGACGTGCACTGATTTCTTCTGTGCGTGTTGTTAATGAGCAGGTAGTGGTAGGGGGTCTTGCTTGCCTGCAGACGTTGGGGTTTGAACCCCGAACCTTTTGGCCGGGAGTGAAACATTGTTTCCTGATATTTTTTTTTTATGTCATTGTTTCCTAATTAACTAATTAACTAAATTAATTAATTAACTAACCCTAATTTGCAATAGCAGAAGGCTCTCGCAGTGAAAGGGGACAAAGTCAGCGGGGTGGTGTAGTGGCAAGGGTCTGTGACGCCGAGCCCAAACGCACCGGCTTCAATCCACGATAATCCCAGAGGCCTGCAAAAAGTAGACCTATCGTTGAATCTTAAAAATAACAATTTGACGCAAGTAGCTTGGATATCGTCGGCGTTTGATCGCTCGCGTTACAAAGAGCCTGCATACTCCCCATGTGCTCTGGGTCGCCATTTTGTCTAGTTTCCCTTAACCGGCTCTCTAGCTGGCGTTTCGGTGGGTGACCCCGTTCTGCGCACAGGGAAGCCCCTCTCTGTGGAGCTGGGCCCCGGGATCATGGGCTCCATCTTTGACGGCATCCAGCGGCCCCTGAAGGACATCAACGACATCACCCAGAGCATCTACATCCCCCGCGGAGTCAACATCGGGGCCCTGAACCGGGACGCCAAGTGGGAGTTCACCCCCAGCAAGAGCCTGCGGGTAGGGAGGGAGAGGGGGAGAGGGAGGGAGGGAGAGAGACGGAGACGGAGAGAGAGAGAGATCTCCTGTAATCACTTATAAACCTCTGAGACACTACTTTTTACACACACTTATAAATCAGGGCTCAAAACAATTATGTTTGCCAAAGCTTTTTATTCAAATGTTGGTCTGTGCTGCCACTGGCCTATAATTGTTGTTTGACCTTCTTCTACTCTAATCTTCCATGCGTTCTTTAGCCTTTGGTTTATGGGCTGCTCTATAGATACAGTTGCATCTCCAACTCCTACTTGTTGGCCCTTAGGTGGGCAGTCACATCACCGGCGGCGACATCTATGGGGTGGTGTATGAAAACTCCCTCATCAAGCACAAGATCATGCTGCCCCCCAGGAACAGAGGCACCGTGACCTACGTGGCTCCCCCCGGAAACTATGACGTCTCTGTAGGTTCAATCATACAGTGGGAACTACTATCTCTTGATTGTATTAAGTTATTACTTGTGTTTATTCAAATGTTTGTTTTATGTTACTGTTGGTAATTCCCTACTGTTATCTTTCTCTTTCATTCCATTTCCTAGTATGTATATTCTTTATATTTCTTCACTCCATGTCCCCATCCAAGAGGCCGCCATGTTTCGCTTGTGTGTTTTGTATCTGAGCCTCATGGTCTCCACCCAGGGCCTCATTGAAGGCGTGCCGGGCCTCTGAGCTCTTGTGTGTTTTTGTATCTGAGCCTCATGGTCTCCACCCAGGGCCTCGTTGAAGGCGTGCTGGGCCTCTGAATACGGGTAGATGATAGTGCAGCAGCACTTCTGTCTTCCATTGATCTTGTGCGTGTGTCCAGGACGTGGTGATGGAGCTGGAGTTCGAGGGCGCGAAGGAGAAGTTCACCATGGTGCAGGTGTGGCCCGTGAGACAGGTCCGGCCCGTCACAGAGAAGCTGCCCGCCAACCACCCCCTGCTGACGGGGCAGAGGGTCCTGGACGCCCTCTTCCCGTACGTTTCCCCTACCTCTTACCTCGCGACGTCGCCGTGACGATCAGTGTAAAACAAAGCTGATGTCTCAAGGCCAAAATTATTGTTTGGCTTGTAACTTATTTTTAAAGAATGAAAGTCATGAAAACACAAAATTGTATACGATATTTTTTATCAAAATGTAATATTGTATATACTTGTTGTGATAGCAGTATCAATGCTAACTATGTTTTTCATTTTCTCGCCCTTTTCTGCCACTCCCTCTTGCTCTCTCTCGCTCGCTCTCTCTTTCTCGCCCGGCGCTGTGAAGGTGTGTGCAGGGTGGAACCACCGCCATTCCCGGAGCCTTCGGTTGTGGTAAAACCGTCATCTCCCAGTCTCTGTCCAAATACTCCAACAGCGACGTCATCATCTACGTAGGCTGCGGGGAGCGCGGGAACGAGATGTCTGAAGTCCTGCGAGACTTCCCAGAGGTGTGTGTCCTAACGTTTCTACTCCCATTCACGCTGCAGTCACTTTTCTTTAAATGCGTTTGATGGACGACTGACAGTTTTCCTGGCCAATAGCTTACCATGGAGGTGGACGGGAAGACCGAAAGCATCATGAAGAGAACTGCATTGGTGGCCAACACCTCCAACATGCCTGTGGCTGCCAGAGAAGCCTCCATCTACACAGGTAGCCCCTCACAGAGCCCTACCACACATCCACGAAGTCACTTGCATATTTATAAGGAGAACTGGATATGGTATGCCACGATTGCTGCCTAGTCATTGAAATGAAACTCACACTTCAAGTGAGTTTTCATTACACAAAATATTCTACTGAAGAAAACTCATTAGTGCGAGTGGATGAAGCTTTCAGAAGGGGATTTTTAATAAGTGCCAGTCTACACGGTGTTGATTTGAAACCTTCACAGACGTTTTCTTAGTTACCCAGTGCTGGCTGTTCCCCGCCTCCAGCTACATGATTGGTCGAAACGAATATGAAACAAAATAAAGTGAACCGCCCCGTTCGCCAAAATGTTATGTTCTGCCATCATTAATCTAAAGTCTGACCAGTGAGACTAACCCAGTGTTCCTCAGGGATCAGTGAGACTAACCCAGTGTTCCTCAGGGACCAGTGAGACTAACCCAGTGTTCCTCAGGGACCAGTGAGACTAACCCAGTGTTCCTCAGGGATCAGTGAGACTAACCCAGTGTTCCTCAGGGACCAGTGAGACTAACCCAGTGTTCCTCGGGGATCAGTGATACTAACCCAGTGTTCCTCTCTCTCAGGGACCAGTGAGACTAACCCAGTGTTCCTCAGGGATCAGTGAGACTAACCCAGTGTTCCTCAGGGACCAGTGAGACTAACCCAGTGTTCCTCAGGGATCAGTGAGACTAACCCAGTGTTCCTCAGGGATCAGTGATACTAACCCAGTGTTCCTCTCTCTCAGGGACCAGTGAGACTAACCCAGTGTTCCTCAGGGACCAGTGAGACTAACCCAGTGTTCCTCAGGGATCAGTGAGACTAACCCAGTGTTCCTCAGGGATCAGTGATACTAACCCAGTGTTCCTCTCTCTCAGGGACCAGTGAGACTAACCCAGTGTTCCTCAGGGATCAGTGAGACTAACCCAGTGTTCCTCAGGGATCAGTGAGACTAACCCAGTGTTCCTCAGGGACCAGTGAGCCTAACCCAGTGTTCCTCAGGGACCAGTGAGCCTAACCCAGTGTTCCTCTCTCTCAGGGATCAGTGAGCCTAACCCAGTGTTCCTCTCTCTCAGGGATCAGTGAGACTAACCCAGTGTTCCTCAGGGATCAGTGAGACTAACCCAGTGTTCCTCTCTCAGGGATCAGTGAGACTAACCCAGTGTTCCTCTCTCTCAGGGACCAGTGAGACTAACCCAGTGTTCCTCTCTCAGGGACCAGTGAGACTATCCCAGTGTTCCTCTCTCTCAGGGACCAGTGAGACTAACCCAGTGTTCCTCAGGGATCAGTGAGACTAACCCAGTGTTCCTCTCTCAGGGACCAGTGAGACTAACCCAGTGTTCCTCAGGGACCAGTGAGCCTAACCCAGTGTTCCTCTCTCTCAGGGATCACCCTGTCTGAGTACTTCAGGGACATGGGCTACCACGTGAGCATGATGGCCGACTCCACCTCCCGCTGGGCCGAGGCGCTCAGGGAGATCTCAGGCCGACTGGCTGAGATGCCCGCTGGTACGTGAACACATGAACAATGTACTGGACACATGAGGAATGGCGTGAACACATGAACAATGTACTGGACACATGAGGAATGGCGTGAACACATGAACAATGTACTGGACACATGAGGAATGGAGTGAACACATGAACAATGTACTGGACACATGAGGAATGGAGTGAACACATGAACAATGTACTGGACACATGAGGAATGGAGTGAACACATGAACAATGTACTGGACACAGTCAAATTGAGTCAATACATTAAATGCAGGTCATTAAAACCTGGGTTAAAACGGGTAAAGCTTCAGGGATTGGTTTGATGTGTCCACCAAGTGTACACATGTTGTCCAAGATAATTTAGTACTATTTCCTAATGAGGCATCGCGATGTTAGTGATGTTGAACAGATCGTGTGAAAAAAGCTTAAATAGGACAAGGAGGCCAGTAAGTCGGGTTAGTGTGCTTCATAACGTGACAATGATGTAGAGATGTAAGCGTTTGTTCGCGGTAGAAGTTTTATCATTTTCAACACTCTAAAAGGCAGCTTTGTAAGGAACAGAAATGGCCATTAGCGGGTTATTGAACAGGTTCCTCTGGAGGGGTGCCCAGCTCTCACAGGCCGCACCACTGGGCTCACCAGAGGCTTTTCTTGGGCGTGTGTGTGTCCACAGACAGTGGCTACCCTGCGTATCTTGGCGCTCGGCTGGCTTCCTTCTACGAGCGTGCCGGCAGGGTGAAGTGTCTGGGCAACCCGGAGCGAGAGGGCAGCGTCAGTATCGTCGGAGCGTAAGTACATATCTTTTGCCACTTGGGGGCAGCGTTGGAGCAGTAACTCCGAGATTCAGTTGAAAAAGCAGTACGTTCTCTCTGTCCTCTCTCAGTGTGTCACCCCCTGGTGGTGACTTCTCAGACCCCGTGACCTCAGCCACCCTGGGTATCGTACAGGTAATTAGACCTTTTATGACTAAGACATAGATGTATTTTTAGCTACAGTGGGGAGAACAAGTATTTGATACACTGCCGATTTTGCAGGTTTGCCCACTTACAAAGCATGTAGAAGTCTGTAATTTTTATCATAGGTACTCTTTAACTGTGAGTGACGGAATCTAAAACAAAAATCCAGAAAATCACATTGTATGATTTTTAAGTAATTAATTTGCATTTTATTGCATGACATAAGTATTTGATCACCTACCAACCAGTAAGAATTCCGGCTCTCACAGACCTGTTCGTTTTTCTTTAAGAAGCCATCCTGTTCTCCACTCATTACCTGTATTAACTGTACCTGTTTGAACTCCTTACCTGTATAAAAGACACCTGTCCACACACTCAATCAAACAGACTCCAACCTCTCCACAATGGCCAAGACCAGAGAGCTGTGTAAAATCAGGGATCAAATTGTAGACTTGCACAAGGCTGGGATGGGCTACAGGACAATAGGCAAGCAGCTTGGTGAGAAGGCAACAACTGTTGGCACAATTATTAGAAAATGGAAGAAGTTCAAGATGACGGTCAATCTCTCTCGGTCTGGGGCACCATGCAAGATCACACCTCGTGGGGCATCAATGATCATGAGGAAGGTGAGGGATCAGCCCAGAACTACATGGCAGGACCTGGTCAATGACCCGAAGAGAGCTGGGACCACAGTCTCAAAGAAAACCATTAGTAACACACTATGCCATCATGGATTAAAATCCTGCAGCGCACGCAAGGTCCCCCTGCTCAAGCCAGCACATGTCCAGGCCTGTCTGAAGTTTGCTAATGACCATCTGGATGATCCAGAGGAGGAATGGGAGAAGGTCATGTGGTCTGATGAGACAAAAATAGAGCCTTTTGGTGTAAACTCCACTCGCCGTGTTTGGAGGAAGAAGAAGGATGAGTACAACCCCAAGAACACCATCTCAACCGTGAAGCATGGAGGTGGAAACATCATTCTTTGGGGATGCTTTTCTGCAAAGGGGACAGGACGACTGCACCGTATTGAGGGGAGGATGGCTGGGGCCTTGTATCGCGAGATCTTGGCCAACAACCTCCTTCCCTCAGTAAGAACATTGAAGATGGGTCGTGGCTGGGTCTTCCAGCATGACAACAACCCAAAACACACAGCCAGGGCAACTAAGGAGTGGCTCCATAAGAAGCATCTCATGGTCCTGGAGTGGCCTAGCCAGTCTCCAGACCTGAACCCAATAGAAAATCTTTGGAGGGAGCTGAAAGTCTGTATTGCCCAGTGACAGCCCCGAAACCTGAGGGATCTGGAGAAGGTCTGTATGGAGGAGTGGGCCAAAATCCCTACTGCAAACCTGGTCAAGAACTACAGTAAACGTATGATCTCTGTAATTGCAAACAAAGGTTTCTGTACCAAATATTAAGTTCTACTTTTCTGATGTATCAAATACTTATGTCATGCAATAAAATGCAAATTAATTACTTAAAAATCATACAATGTGATTTTCTGGATTTTTGTTTTAGATTCCGTCACTTACAGTTAAAGAGTACCTATGATAAAAATTACAGACTTCTACATGGTTTGTAAGTGGGCAAACCTGCAAAATCGGCAGTGTATCAAATACTTGTTCTCCCCACTGTAAGTCAGTCAAATCCATTGTCCTTTCATTTATATTAATTTTCTTTTCTTTTTAGTTTATTTGTATTATTATTACAAAATAATAGTAATTATTAAAATGTTGTATGATAAAATGCATATCTATACTTCCTGTTAACGACGTCGTGTTGAAATGCCTCCCAGGTGTTCTGGGGTCTGGACAAGAAGCTGGCCCAGAGGAAGCACTTCCCCTCGGTCAACTGGCTGATCAGCTACAGCAAGTACACGCGCGCCCTCGACGAGTACTACGACAAGCACTTCCCCGAGTTCGTGCCGCTGCGCACCAAGGCCAAGGAGATCCTGCAGGAGGAGGAGGACCTGGCCGAGATCGTGCAGCTGGTCGGAAAGGTCAGTTGTCAGATGGAGGAACTGGTTGCACCAGCGAGAAGGGCTCACACATGCGCACTAGGCTTGGGCGGTATCTGTTTACCATACCTTCATACCTTCCTGTCATTTCACCGGGACATACGATGGTATTTGTGTCAAATGAATACAATAACAAGAAAGTAAAAGCTGCGTCAGGGATAGAAGGCATTAGCATGTGTGACATTGGCTAGCCTACAACGCTGTGTGTCTTGGCATTCAGTTAGCCTAGTAAGTCAAGTCTTGCTGGGTTTCCGTACTTGTGGATCATAGAATAATAAGTAGACAGGAAATAAGCGGCCTGCTTCCGTAGATTCGGTCCACATCTCAACAAGTAGCCCTACTCCTGTACTCGTTTTGATTCAAAATCTGCGATGGTTTCCAACAACGTACACATATGGAAAGTCAGCTTATGTCAGTTGAAGCTGTATTGTATAGTCTGTAATGTCAGTTGAACCTGTATTGTATAGTCTGTTATGTCAGTTGAAGCTGTATTGTATAGTCTGTTATGTCAGTTGAACCTGTATTGTATAGTCTGTTATGTCAGTTGAACCTGTATTGTATAGTCTGTTATGTCAGTTGAACCTGTATTGTATAGTCTGTTATGTCAGTTGAACCTGTATTGTATAGTCTGTTATGAACCTGTATTGTATAGTCTATGTTATGTCAGTTGAACCTGTATTGTATAGTCTGTTATGTCAGTTGAACCTGTATTGTATAGTCTGTTATATATTATATCTGTTATACCCACCCGGGCCAGCCTCTCATCGTTGGCGAACAAACCTATATCAGTCTCAACCACAATGCAACAGCGAAGACATTTGGACTATTTATGTATGTATCCGGCTTCAAAACTTGGACAGAATATATATCCACGTAACCAAAAATGTATTCCTAAGATGTGGGATAGAGTTGAATAGAAAGAGGAGGGAGTGGGTGTTTGACGGTGTTTCTAAACACACTGGTATACCGTAGTACCGCCCAAGCCGAGCCACCTGCATGTGGTGAGCTCCTTCTGTGGTCCCACATCTCTTTGTTTTGAGCGCCAGATAATGAGTTCATCTGGCTCTTGCTGTTTTTTAAAAGCAGAGAGAAATCTTGCAGGTGGAGACGGCCGCAGTGTTTTTCAGTAGCGTTTTCATAATGCGGTCAGTCCACGCAAAAAAATGGTTCTTTCTTTACCTTTTGCTGTGGGCGGAACGAGGAGAGGAGAGACACATCACTATCTGCGAGTGTGGAATCAGTTTGGTTCATTCATGTGTTTGTTCAGGCGTCCCTGGCAGAGACCGATAAGATCACCTTGGAGGTTGCCAAGCTGCTGAAAGACGACTTCCTCCAGCAGAACGGCTACACGCCCTACGACAGGTAAACACACCCCGAACCCTACCCCGCCCTCTGGCCCTGCCCTCTGGCCCCGCCCTCTGGCCCTGCCCTCTGGCCCCGCCCTCTGGCCCCGCCCTCTGGCCCCGCCGGGTCGCCTGCTGGAAGCAGGGATCTGGAAGCGCGCGATTGGCTTTTGACAGTGAACAAAAAAGGTGTGCGTGTAAAGGTTTCAAATCAGCACCGTGTGGACTGACCACTGTAGAAACACACTTATTAGAATCCCTTTCTGAGAGCGCCGTCTACTTGCATGAGTCCGTTTCTCCCCGCGACGAAACAGGAAACACGACGTAACTCCGCCCAACTGGTTGTTGGTTTCCGGCCCAGGCTCTGCGGTCAACCCCCAGACGTTTTGCTAGAACATATGACATTTTCTGCCAAGTGTACTTACTGACACGTTAAAGGAAACAAAGAGGGAAATAATGATTATCTTGTATGAGCCGGACCTCTATCTCGCAGGCTTGTGCTCACTTTGTTAAAAAAATAAAATGAGGCCTCAGGAATCCTGAGGCAGCCCTGTGATTGGCAGTGAGCTTAAAAAAAAGCTCTGCGTTTGGCTCTTAGGTTATCTAATCAGCTCTTCAAGCCTTTTGGCTATGCAAATTATAATCATATTATTATAATACATATATGCTAATTATGCTATAAATATGTATAAGGGCACTCCCTTTTTATTTAGTAAACAAGCCCTGTTTGGATCATTATTCATTAATGTGCGATAGTATAGAGGGCATTATGAGGTACACTATTTAGCATGCGGGAGGGAGCCTTGTTCATGTTGGCCTATTAAGAGTCTGGCTTTTTTTAAGGTGATGAGATCTCTGAAACCATTTGAAGTTATGCATTCTCATGCCAACATTTACTCCATAAATCAAAGCTAAGAGGAAAGAGAACGGCGATCGCGGCCTTTAAATGTAGTTTTCTGTTCGCAAGGCCAGAGAAGCTGGACACCTGGACCATGAAGCTAATGTGTGTGTGTGTGTTCCCCAGGTTCTGCCCCTTCTACAAGACGGTGGGCATCCTGTCCAACACCATCTCGTTCTACGACCTGGCGCGCCACGCGGTGGAGACCACGGCTCAGAGCGACAACAGGATCACCTGGTCCATGATCCGGGAGCACATGGGCGAGATCCTGTACCGCCTCAGCGCCATGAAGTTCAAGGTGTGTGTGTGTGTGTGTGTGGAAGGCGGTGAAAGTGCGTGTGAGACGGTGAAAGTGTGTGTGTGAGACGGTGAAAGTGTGTGTGTGAGGGACGGTGAAAGTGTTTGAGACGGTGAAAGTGTGTGTGTGAGACGGTGATAGTGTGTGTGTGAGGGACAGTGATAGTGTGTGTGAGACGGTGAAAGTGTGTGAGACGGTGAAAGTGTGTGTGAGACGGTGATAGTGTGTGTGTGTGTGTGTGAGATAGTGAAAGTGCTTGTGAGATAGTGAAAGTGTGTGTGTATGAGACGGTGAAAGTGTGTGTGAGACGGTGAAAGTGTGTGTGAGACGGTGATAGTGTGTGTGTGTGTGTGTGTGTGTGTGTGTGTGTGTGTGAGATAGTGAAAGTGCTTGTGAGATAGTGAAAGTGCTTGTGAGATAGTGAAAGTGCGTGTGTGAGGGACAGTGATAGTGTGTGTGAGACGGTGAAAGACTAAGTGTGTGCCTCTAACACAGTGAAAGTGTCTGTTTGCATGACATCGTTTGCCCCTGTGCAAATGTTTAACTAGGCGTATGATTATTTGCAACTTGGGTTTGTAGTTGATGACAATTACCAATTACCAACCCAGAGTACACAAAGGACAATAATTGTCCCAGGACAGAACTTCTTTAATACGTCAATATCACACAGAGGATACACGTCTACGTAAAACCGGTGCAGTGCATGTCTTGTGTGATTTCCACGGTATTTAACCGTGCCTACACACTATAGTCCTCTGCTCATTGTGATGCTAAGGCAGTATGACAGTGTGTGTGTGTGTGTGACTAACACACCTGTACCTGTCTCTCCAGGACCCCGTGAAGGACGGGGAGGCCAAGATCAAGGCGGAGTATGGCCAGTTGCTGGAGGACATGCAGAACTCCTTCCGCACGCTGGAGGAGTAGGCCCGACCTTTGACCTTAGAGTACTGTACATGTACCTGAGAGATACCACTCAATCCTCCCCACCCCCTCGCAAAACCACCATTCCATCCCCTTCCCCCGCCAGTGGTCCCCTCCCCCCCACACTTTGTGATTGGTTCCAGTGTGTGTGTGTGTGTGTGTGTGTGTGTGTGTGTGTTTGCGTGGAGGAGATAAAGAGAAAGATGTACTGTATTCATTCATTTGCCGCCTCTGATTGACCGGCTTTTGGTTCCTGCGTGCTTTCATGGGATTCGAGTTTGAATGTGCGTTTGTGTGTGTGGGAGAAAGTTGTTGATTTATTCATTTTTCAACATTATCCTGTTTCTGTTTACATTGATTTTTTGTCAGTAAGTGTGTCGGTCTGTCTTCTCCTGTAAGAAGTACCTTTTTGATGGTGTTTGTGATTAATGGACCATCTGTAAAAAGAAAAACCCAACAAAAAAAAAGTATCAAAGATAAATTGAATCTATTTATTGCCAGCATTTCAACTTGAATGCTTTTGCTGTTGTTCTTGTTGTTTAATTGTCAGTTTTCCTGGTTATGTCGCCAGCAGTGCAGTCTTGTGTATTTGCAGTCTGGATGTTCACGAGTTTGACCTGTATGGGACTCTCCGATACTTAGCCTGCTTGTGACGTGACTCCTAGAGAATAAACTGGGGGAAAAAAAGCACATGACTGTGTGACTGCTAATGTGTGGCGTTATTGTGTTGGCCATGCCTGCTCAACTGGTCTCTCTGCATATCCCTAACTTAGGCTTCTCTCTGTGGAATCCTGTCCGTCCTGTCCGCATCACCACGAAGACATCAAGATGCGCTTACATATCAGCGTTCATATCAGTCCAAACCCTAGCACCGGGACGAGACCTGCTTTAAACAAGGGGAAACCTCTCGCCTGTGTGTGTGTGTGTGACAGACATAAAGCTATAGCTTCAGGGAGGTTTTGGTTAAATGTTTTTAGTACCTCGATGCCAATGAAGCAACAAGAAGCAAGGAAGTGACAACTCCCCACAGGTATGTTCCCTGCGCTAGACGGCTTTGGAAGTCAGCAGGTTCACATTGTAACCCTGTGAACGCCCGTTGCTGGAGGAAAGCTCAACTCAAAACGCTGCACCTTTTTTTTTCTTTTATGGAATTAACGTTTAAAAGATTTTGAGTGTGTACCGGATACTTTTCTCGTTAGTTATTGGCGTCGGGATAAAGGAGGACCCTTGTGTTAGTCTCGTCTGTTGCAGGTAAGCACACATGGGCAGACGTGCAGAAACACGTCGACGCGTTAACCTTGATGCTGGAGGAAGATGTAACGCGGGTTCAAGGAGGGCTTAAAGCGCGCGTGTGTGTGTGTACAATTTGATTTGCAACGTTCATCAAGTGTAGACAGGCCTACTGTTATTGGGAAAGCTAAATATTTGCCGAACAATTCGTTGCCTATCCCCGTTTGTCTGTTTCTATACACTCGGACTGAGCGCAATTGTTGCACGGCTCCTGCGAGAGAAGGGCGTGAAAGCCACCTGTTCCTCATCAGATCCTCCGCAAGTAAAGATAAACCACGGCAGCTCTTACTTTAATGCAGTTAAGAGATTCGGGGTTTCCTTTTGTCCATACAGATGAGTGAACGCACAGCCTTTTTTTGTATCCCCTAATAGTGACCCGTTGTTGGTGGTCATATTTGAACACATTTTATGACGTGCAAATAATACAAGCGTAAATAGCCTAAGTAGTTGTCGTTTCATCCAAAGCCGC
>JACYXH010000217.1:32500-62500 GCA_026745465.1 Lota lota | reverse complement strand
TTAAAGCAATCCGTAAATATGATGTCTTTTTTCATTCAAAGGAAAATATCAATACATTTACACCTTTTGGCCTGTATATTGGATTTATGATCAGTTCAGGAGCCTGATTCATGGAAATGACTGTGTGTGTGTGTGTGTGTGTGTGTGTGTGTTTGCGCACAGCCTGACCATAAAGCCCAGTGTGGAGGAGTGTATAGAACATCTGGAGCGGATCCCCTCTACCCAGATGGATCAAGGGCCCCTAGGGACCTCCACCCCACACGGAGAGGAGCCGCTGGCCCCCCTGGGCGCGCCCGGCACGAACACTGGGAACACGGTATGAAAACCAGTCTGTGATCAGCACGGTATGAAAACTAGTCTGTGATGATCACAGCACGGTATGAAAACCAGTCTGTGATCATCACAACATGTTATGAAAACCAGTCTGTGATCATCACAACACGGTATGAAAACCAGTCTGTGATGATCGACACAGTATGAAAACCAGTCTGTGATGATCACAGCACGGTATGAAAACCAGTCTGTGATGATCGACACGGTATGAAAACCAGTCTGTGATGATCGACACGGAATGAAAACACACACGTTGTCATGACTTGGTTATTGGAGAGTGTGTGTGCGTTGTCATAGAGCTTTTAATGCAGGCCTTCGGATACACTTGTTCCTAAAGATGCAATCCCTACCTGGTGAAGTGCAGGCTTTGCTTATCCTTTATGAACATGCAAAACAGAGTCTAGGGGTTACAGGCAGTCCACATTTAGGATAAAACTTCTGCTTAATCGGAATACCAGAAATTTTTTAATGGATACATATAGAGGGGTCATTCCACCATTCCAAAACTGTGTGTGTGTGTGTGTGTGTGTGTGTGTGTGTGTGTGTGTGTGTGTGTGTGTGTGTGTGTGTGTGTGTGTGTGTGTGTGTGTGTGTGTGTGTGTGTGTGTGTGTGTGTGTGTGTGTGTGCGCGCGTGCGTCCTACAGGATGATTCCCGCAGCTCCGTGACACAGCAGCGCGCTCTCGCCCCTTCACCGGAGCAGGCCTCTAAGAGGTCCTCATTGACCCTTGACCTCAATGCCAACGTGGGCGGGGCCTCTGAGCAGAGTGCTTCGGAGAGCGTCGACGAAGGTGAGAACCTCACCGCCATAACCAGCTCTGTGCTAGCCGGGAGAATGCCGACGCACCATAACTTCAGTACGTCTTTGGAGAAGATACTCTCCACGATTGGGAGTTGCACACCGATCAATACCAACTCAATAGTATTGATCCAGTATTCAACCCGCTGCACTGCTGGCTGTGGGAGCGCGGCCCGCAGATGACGTATGCTGGTGCCGCTGTGTCTGTTGCAGAATGTAGCTGTTTGCCACGGATGGGCTCAGAATGACGGGCGCATTTGGATGCACTGACAACAATGTTAACAAGTGCAATGACAAGCCCTTTCTGTGTTTATCGCTCTGCGACACAACGTTCTTAGCGACAACCAGCCCTTCTCTTATGACAAATGAGTTTGTAGAAGTAACAGTAAATAGGCCCACACACACACACACACACACACACACACACACACACACACACACACACAATGCCCTGTGGACACTTCCTCTTACCGACTGTGGAACGATGAGTCACGCTCTCAACCCTAACAACCACAGCTGTCCCTTCACTCTGTCACCCTGTCACCCTGTCACCCCAGCGGAGGAGCAGGAGTACCCAACCCAGGAGCAAGGCAGGGTGTACCTCAACAAGGTCTTCCACATCAGCGCCGAGAAGATGTTTGAGCTGCTCTTCACGGACTCCGACTTCATGCGTCGCTTCATGAGCCTCAGGAAGATAAGCAGTAAGCATGAGGAGACTTTCCACGGCCAGCTGGAAGGCACAGTGCCTGACCCTGACCCTAACCCTGACCTGCAGCCATTAGGGTGGGAGCACAGTGCCTGACCCTGACCCTGACCCTAACCCTGACCTGCAGCCATTAGGGTGGGAGCACAGTGCCTGACCCTGACCCTGACCCTAACCCTGACCTGCAGCCATTAGGGTGGGAGCACAGTGCCTAACCCTGACCCTAACCCTGACCCTAACCCTGACCCTAACCCTAACCCTGACCCTAACCCTAAGCCTAACCGTTTCCAGGGCCAGCTGAAAGACCTCCTGCCTGGAGGTCTCCTTGAGCAAGATGAAACAAACTATTTTGGAGTTTACTAACACTGTAGTAACCTGATTTCACTGTAAATCACTGTGGATTAAGGCGCTTGCTAAATTACTAGAAGTAAATCGAATATATATCTAATTGAGCAGCTCAAGATGGCCATGTGTATTGTAACCGTGGGGAGGTTCATAACTCTTATGTCCTGATGCCAGATGCCAGCCTGGACCCTTGGCAGAGGGAGGACTCTGGGAACATGAAGAGGACCATGACCTACACCATCGCCATCAGCAACCCACTGATCGGGAAGTTCTCCAGAGCCACAGAGAACCAGGTGTGTGTGCGTGTGCGTGTGCGTGTGCGCGCGCTAACGCTAACGCTAACGCTATGCCTTTCCTGGCCAGACGCTGTTCAAAGAGCCACGGGAGGGCCACTACATGGTGGACGCTGAGGTGTTCACGCACGACGTCCCCTACCACGACTACTTCTTCACGCAGAACCGCTACTGCATCACACGCAGCTCCAGGCGCAAGTGTCGGCTCAGGTAGCGCATCCACGCGCGACACGCCCGCCGTTTGACTGCAGTTCGTTCCATTGCGCTTGCCCACTCTCGCTCCGTGCTGCTGCTGCAGCCAATGGGGATTTTCACTGGGGGAGGGGGTGAAGAGCATCGGTTGGAGCGTGGTTCAGATGATGTACGGGAAGTGGTAACGTTTTGGTTTTGTGTCGTCAGGGTGCTGACGGACGTTAAGTACAAGAAGCAGCCATGGGGGCTCGTCAAGTCCTTCATCAACAAGAACTCCTGGAGCGGCATAGAGGACTACTTCAAACAGCTTGGTGAGGAGAGGGACGGGGATTTGGGAGTGGGTCGCTGTCTACTCATTCATTTGAGCCATGCTGCAAGGGAATGCAGATGCATGTCCTTAAGGAACACGCATCTGGCTCAAGGATGCAGACGTTGGGGATCAAACCCTGTACCTTTTCCCATCTGGGATTCGAACGCCACAGCGACTAGACTTCCCTGGCCCCTTGTAAGGTTGTGGGTGGCTTTTGTAGATGTTTGGTTATTTATGGGGACTCATGTTCAGTGGAGATGCGGAAAACACACTATAGCTGCACAACACAATTGACTGCAAAACATCATCTTCATGGCCGGTTCCTGAATGAGGATTTGTAGTGTTTCCATTCATCAGAGTAGACGCCAGCCCTGGACTTAATGAGTTCCCAGCAAAGCGGGTTGTGACCCTGAAACAACGCCCTCCGTTCCCTCACCTCGCACCCTTTCTTCTGCTCTTCCTTTTGCTCCCTTGGGGTCGTATAGAATCTGAACTGCTGGAGGAGGAAGCGGAGATGAACCAAGGCGCGAGGGATGCTGGGAAAATGAGTAACCTGAGGAGGAGAAGGAGGACCTTCAGTCGGAGTGGGCCAGAGCACATGAAGCCCAGTGCCCAGTATGGCGCGGACTCTGAGCAGAGCCGAGAGGGGCCCATGGGTAATATCTTCACCCCGTTGTCACGACCATAGCAAACAGGAAGTCCACACACCATTACAAGGCTTTATAGTCTGTGTATCTATTCATGCAAAACAATATATGAGAGTGTAAGCGGAAGTCTGTATAGTCAGGAGAGGGAGAGAGGGAGGGAGAGAGGGAGGGAGAGAGGGAGGGAGAGAGAGAGAGAGAGGGAGAGAGGGAGAGAGAGGGAGAGAGAGGGAGAGAGAGAGAGAGAGGGAGAGGGAGAGAGGGAGAGAGAGGGAGAGAGAGGGAGAGGGAGAGAGAGAGAGAGAGAGAGAGGGAGGGAGAGAGGGAGAGAGGGAGAGAGAGAGAGAGAGAGAGAGAGAGACCTACACCTACAGGCCAACCTGAACAGGTGCACCACACCAGCTGACCACCCACTCAGCCACGCCCACTGGCCCCCTGCACCAGAGTGGCAAACACAGAGAGGGTCCTCACAAACACTGGGCTCAGTTACATCTCATGGACTGTCCTCAAACACAGAGAGGGTCCTCACAAACACTAGGCTCAGCTACATCTCATGGACTGTCCTCAAACACAGAGAGAGGGTCCTCACAAACACTGGGCTCAGCCTCATCTCATGGACTGTCCTCAAACACAGAGAGGGTCCTCACAAACACTAGGCTCAGCTACATCTCATGGACTGTCCTCAAACACAGAGAGAGGGTCCTCACAAACACTGGGCTCAGCCTCATCTCATGGACTGTCCTCAAACACAGAGAGGGTCCTCACAAACACTAGGCTCAGCTACATCTCATGGACTGTCCTCAAACACAGAGAGAGGGTCCTCACAAACACTGGGCTCAGCCTCATCTCATGGACTGTCCTCAACCGCCTAACAATTCACTTCAGTGCTGTGAAATGATGGCATACTATTTTCAATGTGTTAGCCAACGTCGCTGAATGTCCGCTGGCGAAGCTTTAAACACTGTGGGACTGTGGGTTCTAAGTGTGTGATTGACCTTGAAATGGAAAATGCCATCGTGGCAATGAGCAACAAACTTGTTTCTAATTCTTATCTTTTTTTATGCTAAATAACGTGTCATGCGCCTGGTATTTTAGTTATGTTATCTTACCTTTTTTGTATGAAGTTATGTTATCTTACCTTTTTTGCAGGAAGTTATGTTATCTTACCTTTTTTGCATGAAGTTATGTTACCTTACCTTTTTGCATGAAGTTATGTTACCTTACCTTTTTGCATGAAGTTATGTTACCTTACCTTTTTGCATGAAGTTATGTTACCTTACCTTTTTGCATGAAGTTATGTTACCTTACCTTTTTGCATGAAGTTATGTTACCTTACCTTTTTGCATGAAGTTATGTTATCTTACCTTTTTGCATGAAGTTATGTTACCTTACCTTTTTGCATGAAGTTATGTTACCTTACCTTTACTCCAAAAACGTACTTTGATAGCGGCCTTTCTCTGTGAGGTAGGGGTCCCATGGACATTGTGGAAAGAGAGAACGTTGAACCTTTTGTACTTGCATTAGTATTGTGGTTTGTTCACTGGAGCCTTCCATACATTTTCTAAACTGTAAATCTTTCGTACTTGTTGATACGAGAGAATACTATGAACACTCGAATCCTGTACGCTTGGTGTAACAGAAGAGTGTGATTGCTTATTAAAAGCCAGTTCTGTGCTTTGCTCTAGGCTCTATGGACTTGGCAGCGCCGTACAGGTGGAACATCCACACCATAGTGGCAGGGATGAGTGTGATGTAAGTCAAACATCTCGTTCATGTTGAAGCCTTGGCGTGTCTCTTATCGCTGGGAGCATTTTGAACGATTTTCTCTCTCTCTCTCTCTCTCTCTCTCTCTCTCTCTCTCTCTCTCTCTCTCTCTCTCTCTCTCTCTCTCTCTCTCTCTCTCTCTCTCTCTCTCTCTCTCTCTCTCTCTCTCTCTCTCTCTCTCTCTCTCTCTCTCTCTCTCTCTCTCTCTCTCTCTCTCTCTCTCTCTCTCTCTCTCTCTCTCTCTCTCTCTCTCTCTCTCTCTAGCCTGCTGATTCTGACGGCGCTGAACCTGGGCCTGCTGGTCAAGCTGTGGGCCATGGAGGACGTGGCGCAGCGCATGTACCTGAGCACCAAGCACCGCATGCGGGAGCAGGCCGCCCACCTGCCCAGGTGAGACCACCTCCTGCTGTGTCTGGCTCCGTTCCAGCCAGATTCAAATCTTTTTGTTTCACCCTTTGCATCTTTACGGTTAGTTTCTCAAATGCTCTAAGCGTTTTTTGTATTTGATCATCGGTCTCTCTTGGATGAAGGCTAAACGACTGAATGTGATCTCTCTCTGGGCAGAGTGTCCCAGGACTATGGTTCCAGAGGCCCGGGATCAGGATACCGCTCCAGCCAGGAGTCCCTGTTACTGAAGGCGGTTCTACAGGACTCCATAAACCTTCTAGAGCAGGTTCGTACCATTCTAGCATTCAGAGACATTACCTTTTCCGCTACACCAAACACACATACTGTTTGAAAACCTGCAGCACGGGGATGATTTTAGGAGCATCAGTGTCTCATTATGTCCATGGAAAAACCTAATGTGTCTGTTTTGTTATTTTCTCATAACCCCCCCCCCCCCCCCCCACCCCACCCCCACCCCCCAACACACAGCTTCGAAGTTCACTGGTCATGCTGCAGCAGAACTTTGCGATGGCCAATCGGACAGCGGGACCACAATGATGTCACAACACCTGCTGACATGCGAGAGGCCCCCCCCCCCCCCCCCCCCATTGGCTAATGCGAGCGACTACTGTGCCGTAGCACCGAAATACCTCTCGGAGTGGGGGCCATGGGGGGAGATTTAGGGGGTGTGGGGGGGGGGGGGGGGGGGGGGGGGGAAGACGCCAGGAGCCTCACATATCCTGGTGTGGTGCTATGGGACGGCACCAGAGGTCCCCACGGCAACGCGCTGCCATGGCCAGGGACTTTGGCTAGCACCGTTAGCTTGCTGCTACTGACTCTCCCCCCAGCGGTGATTGCGTCATTGACTGCAATAGCCACGGGGCAGCTTTTGGTTTCAGTAGCAGACCGCACGTCGAATAGGGCGAGAAGGCCTGTCTGCCTGCAGGTCTTAACGTGCACATCTCTTGCTGAATGGACTGGCGAGGCCCCAGTCAGAGGAACTCACCTGTCGTCTTCGTCTGTGGTTCCAGTCTCAGTCTCTCAGTCTCTTCTTTTTTTTTTTTTTTAATGGAGCGCAAATATTTTGCAACCATGAACTATATTGACATTCTTTGCACAGAGGCCTTTATATATTTAATGTTTAGTTTTTTTTTAATGAAAATGTGATATTTCTAGTAGCTTAATAAATTGAGTTGGGTGGTTCTACGTTAATCTAGTCTTGTTGTACTTCAAGTGTAAAGCAATTATCATATTCTTTTGGGTGATAATTGTTTGTTGGTTTGGATGACAATCCACGTTGATGCTCTCCACCAAAGTACATTCTATTTAATCAAAGTTGTTCACAATAGGACTCCCTCCAGCTGACCTTAGAAGTGAACTGGACCTCAACATCAGAGGATTGGGGCACGCTCCAACCATTGTTTGGTTCAGGGTTTATCCATCCAGTAAATTAATCGCTGATGTTCTCCCGAGAGTGGTGGAGTTTCTTTAATCTATTCATTTTTGTTTCCAAGTCAATTGTACTGTTTGTGAGGTAGGCCTACAAGCCATTAGTAGGCTACAACTGCATTGCTTGTAACTTCCTAAAACTGTGACACATTAATGTGATTGAAGCAATGCTGATTTCACCAAATACCTGCTCCTTACTGTACTGACCGCGATATATTGTTTCTCTTTCTTCTGATAAATGTACTTATTGTAAGTCGCTTTGGATAAAAGCGTCTGCTAAATGTAAATGTAAATAGTTCTTACTCGATCTCCAAGACTGTGAAGGAAGAATAACAGGTGTATAGATTGTTGTCTTCCTAGATTACAGGCTCGATGTTGGGCACTTTATTTGTGATGCATCTGAATGTATTGACTTGATTTTATAATACTGATTGTAATAGCTTTATTGTAACGTTTCTTTATCCTAACGTTTGATACACAGTCCACAGCCTGCCACAAACCCTATCTTTGATTTTTAAGGACATGGACCTTTGGCCAGACATGTAAATGGACACTAGCATTGTCCAAATTATAAACATCTTTGTTGACAGTTTTGTACTTCAATGATACAGAAATTGGCCTCAATAAAATTCCTTCCTTACAGACTTGTGAGACATCCTTTCAGTGTTGAGTGACTACGGGAAGCCTGCAACTACCAGAAACGTTAAGAAGACAAAACATCCATCGGGTTGTTTTGCCATTCCCAAGTGTCTTGGGCAGGGTTAATCAAGCACGTGCAACAACAACTTAATGGTGGCCATGTTATGCCAACATGACGCAAAGACGCTGGAGGCCGAGAGAGCGCTCTATTTGAGAGGATAAGCCACGGATCGTTTGGGCGGGGCTTCCACGGTGCGTCACGGCGCGTCATGGCGCGTCGTACGGACGCGGAACTGAACGGAGCGAGCGCTTTAAACAATCGATATATGATCAATGTCTGTCTTGGTTTATTCACATCGATTAGTTTGGTGCTTGGCAGGTACGTTACTGTAAACTTATTTCCCGTTTCGATTGAATTTGCACGACATTGCACCGAGTCGTTTCAGGAATGGACAGGTTGTTTTTAATAGTTGATAACTTATGGCATTCAGGAAACTTTTCTTACAATGGCCTGATGTCTAAAGGCACTGCCTTAAATGAAACCACCACGGGGGGGATTCATTGGCCCAGAAATAGGTTTGAATTGGATACAACGACCAATCAGTTTCGTTACTGCCATTGGTCGTTCAATAACCGATACAATTATAAAGCATTGACAGTGGTGGGTTTGGATAACCACGGGACCGTCCGCCCAGCCGGAGGAGGGTCTTTGACCGCCAGGCTGACAGCCTTCACTGGGTCAATTGCCCTTTCTGATCTCTTCACACTTTCGTCGATTTAACAATTTGTGACTTTTTGAATTGATTGCGAGCCTATGGAGAGGCCTTCCACGTGACAGGTCTTCTAATTCCACTTAGCCTTAAGGGTGAATAATCAATCTGGATTTTAGAGTATGGGAGGGATACAGGAACATACAGACATTGAATGAGTGTAATGGCTTTTGTCGCTACCTTAATGGCTCTAATAATTAGCAGCTTACTGGAATTGTCCCATTGCAGATATGTGACCATGGAAGTGAACCGTCTTTAAAGATCTGGTAAGTGAATTCAGTGGAACTGCACCAACCAAAAACACTCAAATCGATGTTCAGCTGGTTTAAGCCAATATCAGCCAAGCAGACCTTTTCGTTGTTCTAACTTTTAAACACTTTTTACCCTCTGAAATCCAAGTATGTCCCTCTTTTGGTCACTGATCATGCATCATCCGTACTATTCGATGTTTTCTACGTTAGCTGTGTGGTTCATGTATCAACGCATCTTGTTGTGTAATAAATGCATATTTCCTTTTAAGCAGGGCAGTGAATATCCTCCATGCATCAATCGCTGTACTAATGCCTGGGAGGTGATTGGCTGAGAGGCTGTCAGTCATGAAGAAGCGAGCCAATGGGAGGTCGGAGGCGGACGAGGCCTTGTGCTGTTGTGAGTACATCAACCGCCAAGGGGAGCGGAGCCATGTAGCCGCCTGCTGCTGTGACTGTGAGGACCTGGATGAGGCCTGCGACAGGTGAGGCATGGGGGGGGGAGGGGGAGAGAGTAATACAATCCCCTATCCACCGTACGCTTTGTTTCTCGATTTAAAAAATGGATGAGCCAACCCCCTAAAGGTAAAACCCGCGAAGGTGACACCCCTTCAAAGTCCTGGGCGTCACCTTTCCTTGCAAACCGTACTACCAGGAAGTTCAAAGAAGTGGGCTCTGCCGTTTAAGATGACGTAATGATGATGGATGAGATAACGCTTATCATCATGTACAGAAGCTATTACCTCCAGAAGTGCTGCTGGCGTCACAGAAGTACAGCGATGCCAGGAGTTTCTTTTATCAGATAATGTTTTAAACTCCCCATGTCTGTAGTTCCAATATTTTAAAGAACCCCAAGTCAACCATTCAGCAGACGTGGAACGAATACTTTTCATCAGTATTTCATATTTAGTTTTGAAGCACCACCTGCGACCTACTGAGTACTGTATACTCCACTTAAAAGTATCATTAGATGGACGACAATGACGAATATCCCAAACAGATACTGGTGACCGTAAATACAGCAAACAGACAACCAATGAAACCACACCACCTCCTACAGTGATGCACTGCTATGATTTCAAAACGGTATGTTTGAGGTTTTCTTTGGTTTGAATTCTCTCTTGTTTTCAGTGAGTTTTCTTTCCCAGCCTCTTCCATTAATCGATGGAACGGCATTGTGGTGCCCCACCTTGAAACTGAAACCTGCATTAGTAGTAGCGTTGTTTTGTGTCTTAACCTTGATTTAACCGGACAAAGACCTCATTGAGATGAAAACTCTGTTTTTCACCAGTGCACTGGCCAAGCAGTAATGGCCTCAGACAAAGTGGTCATTATCAGTCAGTTATCATACATTGTAATTATGGTCTGCAGAAAGGGTGATTCATGTATTGTTTGGGCATTTATACCTTATTTTCACCCATGCTTTGGGCTTGTATGGTGGTAGTGATGCATACATTGTTCTTAAGTACTAGCACAGCATCAGCATTTCTGAATACAATGCCAACCTACTACAGTAAATCATAAAACTGCAGTCATACACTATGTTTAATTAAATTATGGTCCAATAAGAAAGCACTTTTTACGCATAAAATGTTCTGATATATGGGAATAAATCAACCATGTTAACATTATACGTTTATTCACAAGAATTAAATTGAGGTTCTTGCATATAGGGTCCTTGATTTGAGGCAACCAAAATGGAAGTACAAGTTAAAGGACTGAAGCAGCATGTGTCTCCCTGTGTCTCCCTGTGTGGACGGATGAAGCAGCATGTGTCTCCCTGTGTCTCCTCTCCCTGTGTGGATGGATGAAGCAGCATGTGTCTCCCTGTGTCTCCCTGTGTCTCCCTGTGTGGACGGATGAAGCAGCATGTGTCTCCCTGTGTCTCCCTGTGTGGACGGATGAAGCAGCATGTGTCTCCCTGTGTCTCCCTGTGTCTCCCTGTGTGGACGGATGAAGCAGCATGTGTCTCCCTGTGTCTCCCTGTGTCTCCCTGTGTGGATGGATGAAGCAGCATGTGTCTCCCTGTGTCTCCCTGTGTCTCCCTGTGTGGGCGGATGAAGCAGCATGTGTCTCCCTGTGTCTCCCTGTGTGGACGGATGAAGCAGCATGTGTCTCCCTGTGTGGACGGATGAAGCAGCATGTGTCTCCCTGTGTGGACGGATGAAGCAGCATGCGTCTCCCTGTGTGGACGGATGAAGCAGCATGTGTCTCCCTGTGTGGACGGATGAAGCAGCATGCGTCTCCCTGTGTCTCCCTGTGTGGACGGATGAAGCAGCAGGTGTCTCCCTGTGTCTCCCTGTGCAGATGGATGAAGATGGAGCCCCAGACGCAGGCCTCGCTGGACCGCCTCTCCGCCGTGGTCTCGGACCGCCTGCGGGTGCCGTGGCTGTGGGGCGGCGCCCGCCGCCTGGAGCTGTCCGTCATCCCGCCTCTCATCCTGCTCCCGGCGCTGCTGCGGCTGGCCGCGCTGCACTTCCTGCTGGGCCTGACGGTGCTGACGGCCCTGCCCGCGCTGGTGCTGTGGTACTACTACGTCACCCACCGCAAGAAGGGCCGCACCCTCTTCTTCCTCAGCCTGGCGCTCTTCTCCCTGGCCTACATGTACTTCCTGTTCGTCAGCGAGGTGCTGCCCCGCGGCGACGTCACCCCTCCCCAGCTGGCGGTGGTGACGGTGGGGGTGGTGCTGACGCTGACCGCCATGCTCCACACCAAGCGGGACCCGGGGGTGGTGCGGGGGGGCCCCCTTCACAGCACGGTGACGTACGCCGCGCCCCGCCACAACACGGACCCCGCCTTCGAGGGGGCCGGGGCAAGGGAGGAGGTGCTGCTGGGGGACGGGGCGGAGCAGGGCGTCCGGGAGAACTGGTGCCCCCCCTGCAGGCTGGCCAGGCCGCCCCGGGCCGGACACTGCCGGGTCTGTGGCGTGTGCGTGCAGAGGCTGGACCACCACTGCGTCTGGTGGGTGTTTGTGTGTGTGTGTGTGTGTGTGTGCAGAGGCTGGACCACCACTGCGTCTGGTGGGTGTTTGTGTGTGTGTGTGTGTGTGTGTGTGTGTGTGTGTGTGTGTGTGTGTGTGTGTGTGTGTGTGTGTGTGTGTGTGTGTGTGTGTGTGTGTGTGTGTGTGTGTGTGTGTGTGTGTGTGTGTGTGTGTGTGTGTGTGTGTGTGTGTGTGTGGACCACCACTGCGTCTGGTGTGTGTGTGTGTGACAAACTGGCACGCCTTCTTCAGGTCACCATCGGTTGGGCTATTTATCCTGGGGTTCTGGTCCAGGCTTTCTGGTTTCGCCTGACGTTGCGTCTGACTTGGAAGCGCTGGCAGGGCAGGACCGCCAACCCGAGAGGTTGTGGGTTCTCGATTTCAAACAGCCGTAGCCATGCTTGGGTGTCTAAGCCCTGCCTTATGCAGACTTCAGAACCATCAGTATAATGAGGAACAAACAAGGGATTCCTGTTTGCTTAGAAGGACTGCAACACAGAACGTCCTTTGTGCCTTCAAGCTGTGGCAGTAAAGTTTGTAATGAGGCGTTTCTTATGTCCAGATTTGCATACAGATACAATATTTAACGTGTGTGTGTGTGTGTGTGTGTGTGTGTGTGTGTGTGTGTGTGTGTGTGTGTGTGTGTGTGTGTGTGTGTGTGTGTGTGTGTGTGTGTGTGTGTGTGTGTGTGTGTGTGTGTGTGTGTGTGTGTGTGTGTGTGTGTGTGTGTGGCGTAACCCTGTGGTGTCAGCGATGACTTTTCTTTCTTTTTCCGTCGCTGCGGTTCAGGATCAACAGCTGTGTGGGGCAAGGCAATCACCGCAGCTTCCTGCTCACGCTCCTCCTCTTCCTGTTGACGTCGTTGTACGGCATCAGTCTGGTGCTGCGCAGTGTGTGTCCTCGCCAGAACGTCCTGGTCGCCCTGCTGTACTGCCCCGGCATCTACAACCAGTACAGGTACACACACACACACACACACACACACACACACACACACACACACACACACACACACACACACACACACACACACACACACACACACACACACACACACACACACACACACACACACACACACACACACACAATTGTTAGGATGGCACCTGTCAGCCATCACAGACCCTAAGCTCTCCAGCCTGAGAGAGAACCCCCAGAGGGGACGAACCCCGAGACGGGACGAACCCCGAGACGGGACCAACCCCCAGAGGGGACCAACCCCCACAGGGGACCAACCCCCAGACGGGACGAACCCCCAGAGGGGACGAACCCATTTAACATGCATGGAGAGAAGCCCATGGGGTAGGAGGGGTCTGGAGAGAAGCCCATGGGGTAGGAGGGGTCTGGAGAGAAGCCCATGGGGTAGGGGGGGTCTGGAGAGAAGCCCATGGGGTAGGGGGGGTCTGGAGAGAAGCCCATGGGGTAGGGGGGGTCTGGAGAGAAGCCCATGGGGTGGGGGGGGGGGTCTGGAGAGAAGCCCATGGGGTGGGGGGGGGGGGGGTCTGGAGAGAAGCCCATGGGGTAGGAGGGGTCTGGAGAGAAGCCCATGGGGTAGGGGGGGTCTGGAGAGAAGCCCATGGGGTAGGGGGGGGTCTGGAGAGAAGCCCATGGGGTAGGGGGGGTCTGGAGAGAAGCCCATGGGGTGGGGGGGGGGGTCTGGAGAGAAGCCCATGGGGTAGGAGGGGTCTGGAGAGAAGCCCATGGGGTAGGGGGGGTCTGGAGAGAAGCCCAGCAGGAAGCCTCTGGTCTGCTTCTAAATGAAGGCGCACCATGGTGCTGACTCCCAGGTTGTAGAACTAGACGGTTCCCACTGTGTACGCTGGCCATCTTTTCCACACAACGTTTCAGGGTGGTGAGCGTGCTGCTGGCGTCTCGTAGAACGCTCTTCTCCTGACGACAGAGGGGTCGATTTAGAGGTTTTTAAATGGGCCAGTCTGGGTACGCTCTCTAAAAGATCAACCAGCCCCCGCCAGTCCAGCACCACTACTGGTGCTGGGCTACTGTATCTTCTGTATCTACTGTATATCTACTGGTTCTACCAGCACCACCACTGTATCTCAGTCCAAAACCACTCAAACCCTTATTACTGTGGACTCAACACAGACGAGGTTCGGTTGATGTTTCTGCAGAAAAACATTCTTAATGTTAATTCTTAATGAGCCCCATAAACAATTCACAATGTGTTTGGAATCTGGTTTTAAGCCACTTTTTTATTGTTTTATACTGGTACCATTGTGCATTGCATTGCCCTCCTGCACTGCATATGTAAATGTGAAGGTTGGCTCTAAAATACAATATTACAAGCGAGAACCAGGCTTCCCATCGTTTACATCATGGTGATTTGATTGAGTAGTTTGCCGTTTAGTCAACTAGCACAGAGTATTTACCCAGAGCCTTGTTTCTTTTTACATGCATGTCTAATGAGTAAGTTGGGAGTCTTGCTCAAAGAGGCCCAGACTGTGGAGACTGGGGTTTGAACCCAAAACCTTTCGGCCTGGGTATCAAACACCCTGTACCATAACCACTGCTATTTTGTTGTGATCGTCTCATCTGTGTTGATGTTGAAACACCAAGTGTAATGTAGACCTGTGTGTGTGTGTGTCTGTGCGTGCGTGTGTGTGTCTGCATGCGTACGTGTGTCTGTGTGTGCGCGCGTGTCTGTGTGTGTGTGCGTCTGTGCGTGCGTGTGTCTGTGCGTGCATGTGTCCCGTGTGTGTGTCCGTGTGCGTGTCTGTGCGTGTCTGTGTGTGCGTGTCTCTGTGCGTGTGTGTGTGTGTGCGTTCCAGCGACGCGCTGTGCTTCACCTGCGCGTGGTACTGCAGCATGGTGACGGCAGGCGTGCTCCACCTGCTCCTGGTGCAGGTGGTCCACGTCAGCCACAACGTGACGGAGCGCGAGGCACGCATGGCCGCGCGGGGGAGGGCCCCGCTCCGCGCCACCAACTACTCCCGCGGTCTCCGGGACAACTGGGTCGAGTTCATGACCATGCAAGACCATCTGAAAGCACCGTCGCCCACTCCTGACCTGGTGTGATGCGTCGAACAGCTCTTATTTATTCATTATTCCGGCTGCTGTACCGTCCATGGCCACTGGATGGCAGTATGGCCCCTTTCGCGATGGACCATCCTGGGTAGAGCAGCGTCATTTTTGAAGCGTAATAAGGTGTCAGAGTTTATTGGGTGACTTGAGATTGACTGAGCAATAATGACAACCGTTAATGAGCTGTTAATGACACAGCTACACACAGTTAGTAATTGACAAGTGTATAGTTCTGTCTAGTGTGTATGGTTCACATTGATTCCACCTTTATTTAGAATCATTATGTCTCTCCTTTCCCTGACCTTTCCTTCTTTCTTTTATTTATTTTTATTTTTCTTGTGAACGTTGGATATATTTTCCACGTGACTGAACATGGGGGTGCCTTGCTAGCAGAAATGACGTGAGCGACAAATCAATAAATGTAATTGTGTTCATTTATTACGGTGTGCCGTGCGTTGGGTGACGAGGGATTAACACAGCCAGGGCTGAGGGATTTGACCGGGGTCAGCGAGGGTTACAACCAAAGCCAAACGCTGCTTACTACAGCAGCCGCTGAGCTTAGAGACTCGCTCAGCTGAGGCAGCGGGTGTGTGCCCAGTGTTCGGAATGAAATGGGACTTCCTCCACTTCCAAACCACTGCACACGCTCCTGCCCTTTCTTCAGGGGCCATTTTCTACCATCACAAGCTGTGAAATCCCCCCCCCCCCCCCCCCCCCGCCACCCCAGAACAACTGTCTAAAAATAAAACATCCAATAGAAAATAGACGTCCTGTTCTGTGAGCCTTCAAATGAAACCGATGACCTGAAGACACACAATCAAGACCAGGGTTTTGGTTTTTGGTTTTTGGTTTTCAGAATGCTACAAGCGACCGCGGCTGCGAAGTCAAAACCAGCGGTCGAGAATGACCGGCATTAAAAGTCTGGCAGCTCTGCTTCCCCCACAGTGAGGGAAGTAGGGAGGGACAGAACAGTGGCTCCATTTAGTCCCTGGTGGCAGGACAGGGAATGACGAAAGCATGTGTTAAGGGCAAAGAACGAGAGAAGCTTAAATACGTGTGTGTGTGTCTCGTGGTGCGAACACCATGAGAGCATCTTCTTTTAAAAGAGGCCCGGTCGTGGCGAGGGCGAGCCCAGTGGCGAGAGCGTTCCCAGTGGCGAGGAGCGGAAGTCGGGCAGCACCTCGGCCACCCTCCTCCTCAGCTGCTCCCTGCGCGCCTCCTTTGCCCGCTCCTCACGCTGCAGGCCGGGGTAGCGGCTCCACACCAGGAGACAGCGCCGCAATGCACACCTGGAGACGGAGAGACAGGAAGATGGAGAGACAGGAAGATGGAGAGAGACAGGAAGAGAGACCAACAGGAAGATGGAGAGAGACAGGAAGATGGAGAGACAGGAAGAGAGACCAACAGGAAGATGGAGAGAGACAGGAAGGGAGACCAACAGGAAGATGGAGAGAGACCAACAGGAAGAGAGACCAACAGGAAGATGGAGAGAGATAGGAAGGGAGACCAACAGGAAGATGGAGAGAGACAGGAAGACAGAGACAGGAAGAAAGACCAACAGGAAGATGGAGAGACAGGAAGATGGAGAGAGACAGGAAGAGACCAAAAGGAAGACGGAGAGACAGGAAGATGGAGAGAGACAGGAAGATGGATAGAGAAGATGGAGAGAGAGACAGGAAGATAAGAGAGACAGACAGGAAGATGGAGAGAGACATGAAGAGAGACCAACAGGAAGATGGTGAGAGACAGGAAGATGGAGAGACAGAAAGATGGAGAGAGAGACAGGAAGATGGAGAGACAGAAAGATGGAGAGAGACAGGAAGATGGAGAGACAGAAAGATGAAGAGAGACAGGAAGATGTGGGAGAGAGACAGGAAGATGGAGACAGGCAGAAGGAGAGGGACATGACAGAGCGAGACAGACAGAGATAGATAGATGGAGAGACAGTAAGGTAGACAGACAGAGACAGGGGTAGACAGACAGGCCAGTGAGCTTCAGGCATACAGGACCAGCGTGAGATCATTTCTGGTCACAACATTTTATATTTCTGCTAGGACACCCTGATCGTGTAAGAAGGACGGGTTAATACAGTGGCTCCTCCAGAGGCAGGGTTAATGCAGTGGTTCCTCCAGAGGCAGGGTTAATGCAGTGGTTCCCCCAGAGGCAGGGTTAATGCAGTGGTTCCTCCAGAGGCAGGGTTAATACAGTGGTTCCCCCAGAGGCAGGGTTTATGCAGTGGTTCCTCCAGAGGCAGGGTTAATGCAGTGGTTCCTCCAGAGGCAGGGTTAATGCAGTGGTTCCCCCAGAGGCAGGGTTAATGCAGTGGTTCCTCCAGAGGCAGGGTTAATGCAGTGGTTCCTCCAGAGGCAGGGTTAATGCAGTGGTTCCCCCAGAGGCAGGGTTAATGCAGTGGTTCGACGCTGTATTAGTGAGGAAACTTCTTCTGGAATCCATCACACATCCAGCAAGGGCAGAACATAATCATACAACTTAAATGAGTTCACCTTCACGTGTAGAAATGTGAAGAAAATAGAGGAAAGTATTGTTTTGGTGAAAACAAATGAAGAGAGAAGATAACCGTATTGCTATGTAAGTAGTTTCTGTATTAGTGAATATAACATGCCCAAACGTTTTATAGTAGTGTTCTCTCCCTCCGCTGTGAGGGCAAGAGGGGCGACCACATTATTTATTATGTGCTGAATGGACGTAAATGGCGGACAGCAGAGCACTTGCCTGGAGTTACTTGGCACTGTGACTGCATGGCCTCCTCCATAATGCATGTTTAACAGATGCAAATCAACCCATGCATGCTGAAGCAGCGCCCCTGGTTCCCTTGAATCAGCTGCAGGACAGCTGGAACCAGAATGACCCTAGCCCTAGTGGAAGCCTTAATGGGGTCCCGTCTAGCTGAATCGGTATGGGTTTGGGGTTCACTCCCTTCGGGGTAACCCATGCTACTAACGGACGCAAAATATTTACGTTTTTGCTTTTCTTGTTTCAATAGTAAATTTGCCAGTTAACCGGTAAATACTCCAACTGTTATGTACTCCATAGTACTCTAACTGTAATTTACTCCATAGTACTCTAACTAATGTACTCCATAGTACTCTAACTGTAGTGTACTCCATAGTACTCCTACTGTAGTGTACTCCATAGTACTCCTACTGTAGTGTACTCCTACTGTAGTGTACTCCATAGTACTCTAACTGTAGTGTACTCCATAGTACTCTAACTAATGTACTCCATAGTACTCTAACTGTAGTGTACTCCATAGTACTCTAACTGTAGTGTACTCCATAGTACTCTAACTGTAATGTACTCCTACTGTAGTGTACTCCATAGTACTCTAACTGTAATGTACTCTAACTGTAGTGTACTCCATAGTACTCCTACTGTAGTGTACTCCATAGTACTCTAACTGTAGTGTACTCCATAGTACTCCTACTGTAGTGTACTCCATAGTACTCTAACTGTAATGTACTCTAACTGTAGTGTACTCCATAGTACTCTAACTGTAGTGTACTCCATAGTACTCTAACTAATGTACTCCATAGTACTCTAACTGTAGTGTACTCCATAGTACTCTAACTGTAGTGTACTCCATAGTACTCTAACTGTAATGTACTCCTACTGTAGTGTACTCCATAGTACTCTAACTGTAATGTACTCTAACTGTAGTGTACTCCATAGTACTCCTACTGTAGTGTACTCCTACTGTAGTGTACTCCATAGTACTCTAACTGTAGTGTACTCCATAGTACTCCTACTGTAGTGTACTCCATAGTACTCTAACTGTAATGTACTCTAACGGTAGTGTACTCCATAGTACTCCTACTGTAGTGTACTCCATAGTACTCTAACTGTAATGTACTCCATAGTACTCCTACTGTAGTGTACTCCATAGTACTCTAACTGTAGTGTACTCCATAGTACTCTAACTGTAGTGTACTCCTGTCTTTGTACTAAGTATTCTCCTATTGTCAGCGAGCAGGAGATGGGACGGGGCGGGGCGCCCACCTGCTGCTGTGCTGCTGTGCCACCTCCAGCCTGTCCCACTGGAGCAGCCTCTCCCGGGTCAGGTGGTCCAGGAGGGCGCGCAGCACCCGGCGCTGGGCGTGGGCGCAGAGGAAGCCCTGGGCCCGCTCCTCCAGAAGAGCCCGGCGCTCCACCAGCTGGACGGGGGGAAGGCTTCATTAGCACAAGGTGTAGTTGGTGTATGAGCACACCCTGTGCTCATACACCAACTCCAGAGCTGGCTCGTTGGATCGGAGCTCAAAATGAGAGTTTGGTTCAGAAGAAATATGTTGAATAGCTTTTATGGGGGGGGGGGGGGGTATGTTGGTGTGTGTGCGTGCGTTGGTGTGTGTGCGTGTGTGTACGTGCGTGTGTGTGTGTGTGTATATGGGCGTGTGTGTATGCGTGCCTGTGTGTGTGCGTGTCTGTGTGTGTATGTGTGCCTGTGTGTGTATACGTGCCTGTGTGTGTGTGCGTGCGTGTGTATGCGTGCCTGTGCGTGCGTATGCGTGCGTGTGTGTGTGTATGTGTGCCTGTGTGTGTGTGCGTGTGTGTGTATGCGTGCCTGTGCGTGCGTGCGTGTATGTGTGCGTGCGTGTGTGTGTGTGTGCGTGTACACACTCGTCTCCAGCAGGCCAACCCCCGGCGCAGCAGGAGTTGCTGGTTCAGCTGATCTGCTGCAGCTTGTTTCTCAGACAGGGAGTCCTCGGCCCGGCCATGCCAGGCTCGGAGGCACGTCGACAGGACACGCCCCCTGTGGTGCCTCACAGCAAGCTGGGGGGGGTGGAGAGCGTTAATACCAGAGATGGATGCCAACGGTGACTGTGACACACACACACACACAAACGCGCGCGAAAAGTCTGGTGAAATCCAAGGACCAATTGGTGCACATGAAAGGGGCGTGGCCAGTGGATTGGGCCAATGACGTGACATGATGGGTGGATTTGCAGCACTCCGTTTCTACTCCACGTTTATGTTTGCGTTTCCGTTGGCGATGGATATTTACGAAACTCAAAAGTTCATTACATTTCAACCAGCTAACTAGTAAGTGGGACGTCCTGGGGTGCACCCTAGAGAAAATGCTGCCTTGATAAAAAGACACGCTTGTCTTTATTTGGACTGCGGTAACGTGAACACCTAGGCAAGACACAAAGGAGCAAGCAAAAACCTTTGTGTTGCTTGGCAACCGTCCAGTCACGGTCCAGTTGTGGAGCTAATGTTGTGGAACAACCAATCGGGGAGAGCAGAGCCAAATAAATGATTAAACAAACAACCAATCCTAATCTGGTGTCGCTTATTTGCGGGCGTTTCTAGAAGTGTTGTATAAAGCTACTCTGAATATGTCCGCACGGCTGCCATCACCTTCAGCGCTTGGCCCTCAGCCTCTTACTTACGGCCCAATCACAAGCGTGCTGATGTTCAGGAGAACAGCACTCCCGTCATATCGATGAAGGGATTAAGCTCAGGGGTTGAGTAGCAACCATGCAACCAAGCGCTTTAGTGAGCATACGTGTGTGGAACATGCGTGCGTGAGGGTCACACACACACACACACACACACACACACGTATACACACACCCAGTGTGTGAGATTGAACCTCTGAGGTTCAATCTCTAGCCTCCAATGCCTCCATTCCGAAGTCGTGTGGGAGTGCTGGTACCTCAGATTAGTCAATGCTTACATTCCACCGTGTGCGTGTGTGTGTGTGTGTGTGGCGCATGTGTGTGTGTGTGGTGCGCGTGTGTGTGTGTGTGCGTGTGTGGGTGTGTGTGTGCGCGCGCGTGTGTGCGTGGTTGTGTGTGGGTGTGTGTGTGCGTGGGTGGGGGTGTGTGTGCGCGCGTGCGTGTGTGTGTGTGTGCGCGTGCGTGTGTGTGTGTTGCCTGCTTGTGGAGACATAATGTTAATAATGTTAATAACTACATTAATAATGTATGTAGTCATGCATGCAAATATATGGATTTAAGAACAAAAGGCCCCAGTCTTCGACAGCGGTGCCCCAGTTCTCCATCCCCAGGGTGGGCCGCTATGGGCCCTTTGGGGGTCCATGGGGGGTGGACTACCTGCTCGTTGCCCCGCTTCAGACGGAGGAGGAGTTGCCACGGCGCCAGTCCTCGCCGTAGTAACAGGCTTCTGTGGTGATGGTGTCGGGCCGTCTTCTGCAGCTCCTGCTGGTGCATCACACGCGCCTGCTGCTCCTCCTCCCTCTGGAGAGATGGACACACACACACACACACACACACACACACACCATGCACGCACGCACACACCATGCACGCACACACACCATGCACACGCACACCATGCACCACACACACGCGCACGCACGCGCACACACACACACACACACACACACACACCATGCACGCACGCACACACACACACACACCATGCGCACGCACACCATGCACCACACACACGCACGCGCACGCACACACACACACAGTTCCTCAGTATAGGGAGGCTTTGGTTCCCTCTGTGAGTGTGTGTGTGGAGCGTCTCCTTCCCCACCTCTCGCTGCAGCCTCCTCTCCTCCCTCCTCCTCCTCTCCTCCCCCCGTCTCTCCTCCTCCTCCTCCCTCCTCCTCTCTTCCTCCGCTGCTTTCATCTGGGCCTGAAGGTAAAACCGTTTGTCTCATTCCAAAAGCGAAAGGCAAAAGAAAACGCACACACCTGAACACACACACACGCACAAGAAAGCAATCTCACAACGCCCTCCACCACCACCACCACCACCAGCAGCAGCACCATCACCACCCTATCAGCACCCTTTCACCACCCTTTACTTAATGGACCTGATGCAGGAGCGCTATAGACACATTCGCTTGAAACCCCTGGCCCCTCCATCCAGACACCTGCTGCCCCCCACCCCACCTCCTCTCCTCCCCCACCCTCCCTCCCTCCTCTCTCTACCCCCCCACACCCCACCTCCTCTCCTCCTCCATCCTCCCTCCCTCCCGCCTCCTCTCCCTCCCTCCCTCCTCTCCCCCACCCTCCTCTCACCCCCCCACACCTCATCTCCTCTCCTCCCCCACCCTCCCTCCCTCCTCTCTCTACCCCCCCCACACCCCACCTCCTCTCCTCCCCCAACCTCCCTCCCTCCCTCCCGCCTCCTCTCCCCCCACCTCCTCTCCTCCTCCACCCTCCTCTCTCCCCCCCACACCTCCTCTCCTCCCCCACCCTCCCTCCCTCCTCTCTCTCCCCCCACCTCTTCTCCCCCCACACCTCACCTCCCTCACCCTCCCTGCCTCCTCTCCTCCCCCCACACCATCTCACCAGCTTCTCTTCCTCCTTCTTTCTCCTCCGCTCCTCCACCTCCCTCTTCCGCTCCAACCGCTGCCGGGCGCGCTCTTCCATAGCTGTGGAGGAGGAGGAGGAGGAGGAGGAGTAGAAGGGAGGAGAAGGAGGAGAAGAAGGGAGGAGGAGGAGAAGGGGGGAGGAGGAGGAGGAGAAGAAGGGAGGAAGGGGAGGAGAAGAAGGGAGGAGGAGGAGGAGGAAGAGGGGGAGGAGAAGAAGGCAGAAGGAAGGAGGAGGAGCAGAGAAGAGCAGGAGGGGAGAGCTGAGCATCACGTTCTTCTAGGGGTTGTGAGATGTGAGGGTTGTGTTCTCGAGTGTGTGTGGGCGTTCATCGCTTCCCCATGTGCAGACGGCGGCAGGAGGAGAGCCGTTGTCAGGGAACTTCCTTTGCTGCTTGCGAACGATTACGGCTCCACGCATCTGACACAAGGCGCTGAAATGACTTTTCTCTCCCGCCATTATAGTCGCCGGCAAAAGAGCTCCGCCATCCATTTAGGGGTGCTGCGGGGATGAGGGTGCATGCGCACTGCGTACTACGCACTGCACAGAGCTAGTCTACATGCATACTGCATACTACGCACTGCACAGCATACAAAGACCAGCTAGTCTACATGCGCACTGCACAGAGCTAGTCTACATGCGCACTGCGTACTACGCACTGCACAGAGCTAGTCTACATGCGCACTGCGTACTACGCACTGATCAGAGCTAGTCTACATGTGCACTGCGTACTACGCACTGCACAGCATACAAAGACCAGCTAGTCTACATGCGCACTGCGTACTACGCACTGCACAGCATACAAAGACCAGCAAGTCTACATGCGCACTGCACAGAGCTAGTCTACATGCGCACTGCGTACTACGCACTGCACAGAGCTAGTCTACATGCGCACTGCGTACTACACACTGCACAGATCTAGTCTACATGCGCACTGTGTACCATGCACTTCACAGAGCTAGTCTACATGCGCACTGCGTACTACGCACTGCACAGAGCTAGTCTACATGCGCACTGCGTACTACGCACTGCACAGAGCTAGTCTACATGCGCACTGCGTACTAGGCACTGCACAGAGCTAGTCTACATGCGCACTGCGTACTACGCACTGCACAGAGCTAGTCTACATGCGCACTGCGTACTACACACTGCACAGAGCTAGTCTACATGCGCACTGCGTACTACGCACTGCACAGAGCTAGTCTACATGCGCACTGCGTACTACGCACTGCACAGAGCTAGTCTACATGCGCACTGCGTACTACGCACTGCACAGAGCTAGTCTACATGCGCACTGCGTACTACGCACTGCACAGAGCTAGTCTACATGCGCACTGTGTACTACGCACTGCACAGCATACAAAGACCAGCTAGTCTACATGCGCACTGCACAGAGCTAGTGTACATGCGCACTGCACAGAACTAGTCTACATGCGCACTGCGTACTACGCACTGCACAGCATACAAAGACCAGCTAGTCTACATGCGCACTGCGTACTACGCACTGCACAGAGCTAGTCTACATGCGCACTGCGTACTACGCACTGCACAGAGCTAGTCTACAAGCGCACTGCGTACTACGCACTGCACAGAGCTAGTCTACATGCGCACTGCGTACTACGCACTGCACAGAGCTAGTCTACATGCGCACTGCGTACTACGCACTGCACAGAGCTAGTCTACACGCGCACTGCGTACTACGCACTGCACAGAGCTAGTCTACATGCGCACTGCGTACTACGCACTGCACAGAGCTAGTCTACATACGCACTGCGTACTACGCACTGCACAGAGCTAGTCTACATGCGCACTGTGTACTACGCACTGCACAGCATACAAAGACCAGCTAGTCTACATGCGCACTGCACAGAGCTAGTCTACATGCGCACTGCACAGAACTAGTCTACATGCGCACTGCGTACTACGCACTGCACAGCATACAAAGACCAGCTAGTCTACATGCGCACTGCGTACTACGCACTGCACAGAGCTAGTCTACATGCGCACTGCGTACTACACACTGCACAGAGCTAGTCTACATGCGCACTGCGTACTACGCACTGCACAGCATACAAAGACCAGCTAGTCTACATGCGCACTGCGTACTACGCACTGCACAGAGCTAGTCTACATGCGCACTGCGTACTACACACTGCACAGAGCTAGTCTACATGCGCACTGCGTACTACGCACTGCACAGCATACAAAGACCAGCTAGTCTACATGCGCACTGCGTACTAGGCACTGCACAGAGCTAGTCTACATGCGCACTGCGTACTACGCACTGCACAGAGCTAGTCTACATGCGCACTGCGTACTACGCACTGCACAGAGCTAGTCTACATGCGCACTGCGTACTACGCACTGCACAGAGCTAGTCTACATGCGCACTGTGTACTACGCACTGCACAGCATACAAAGACCAGCTAGTCTACATGCGCACTGCACAGAGCTAGTGTACATGCGCACTGCACAGAACTAGTCTACATGCGCACTGCGTACTACGCACTGCACAGCATACAAAGACCAGCTAGTCTACATGCGCACTGCGTACTACGCACTGCACAGAGCTAGTCTACATGCGCACTGCGTACTACGCACTGCACAGAGCTAGTCTACATGCGCACTGCGTACTACGCACTGCACAGAGCTAGTCTACATGCGCACTGCGTACTACGCACTGCACAGAGCTAGTCTACACGCGCACTGCGTACTACGCACTGCACAGAGCTAGTCTACATGCGCACTGCGTACTACGCACTGCACAGAGCTAGTCTACATGCGCACTGCGTACTACGCACTGTACAGAGCTAGTCTACATGCGCACTGTGTACTACGCACTGCACAGCATACAAAGACCAGCTAGTCTACATGCGCACTGCACAGAGCTAGTCTACATGCGCACTGCACAGAACTAGTCTACATGCGCACTGCGTACTACGCACTGCACAGCATACAAAGACCAGCTAGTCTACATGCGCACTGCGTACTACGCACTGCACAGAGCTAGTCTACATGCGCACTGCGTACTACACACTGCACAGAGCTAGTCTACATGCGCACTGCGTACTACGCACTGCACAGCATACAAAGACCAGCTAGTCTACATGCGCACTGCGTACTACGCACTGCACAGAGCTAGTCTACATGCGCACTGCGTACTACACACTGCACAGAGCTAGTCTACATGCGCACTGCGTACTACGCACTGCACAGCATACAAAGACCAGCTAGTCTACATGCGCACTGCGTACTAGGCACTGCACAGAGCTAGTCTACATGCGCACTGCGTACTACGCACTGCACAGAGCTAGTCTACATGCGCACTGCTGCGTACTACGCACTGCACAGAGCTAGTCTACATGCGCACTGCGTACTACGCACTGCACAGAGCTAGTCTACATGCGCACTGTGTACTACGCACTGCACAGCATACAAAGACCAGCTAGTCTACATGCGCACTGCACAGAGCTAGTGTACATGCGCACTGCACAGAACTAGTCTACATGCGCACTGCGTACTACGCACTGCACAGCATACAAAGACCAGCTAGTCTACATGCGCACTGCGTACTACGCACTGCACAGAGCTAGTCTACATGCGCACTGCGTACTACGCACTGCACAGAGCTAGTCTACATGCGCACTGCGTACTACGCACTGCACAGAGCTAGTCTACATGCGCACTGCGTACTACGCACTGCACAGAGCTAGTCTACACGCGCACTGCGTACTACGCACTGCACAGAGCTAGTCTACATGCGCACTGCGTACTACGCACTGCACAGAGCTAGTCTACATGCGCACTGCGTACTACGCACTGTACAGAGCTAGTCTACATGCGCACTGTGTACTACGCACTGCACAGCATACAAAGACCAGCTAGTCTACATGCGCACTGCACAGAGCTAGTCTACATGCGCACTGCACAGAACTAGTCTACATGCGCACTGCGTACTACGCACTGCACAGCATACAAAGACCAGCTAGTCTACATGCGCACTGCGTACTACGCACTGCACAGAGCTAGTCTACATGCGCACTGCGTACTACACACTGCACAGAGCTAGTCTACATGCGCACTGCGTACTACGCACTGCACAGCACACAAAGACCAGCTAGTCTACATGCGCACTGCGTACTACGCACTGCACAGAGCTAGTCTACATGTGCACTGCGTACTACACACTGCACAGAGCTAGTCTACATGCGCACTGCGTACTACGCACTGCACAGCATACAAAGACCAGCTAGTCTACATGCGCAGTGCGCATGTAGATTAGCTGGTCTTTGTATGCTGTGTGTGTGTGTGTGTGTGTGTGTGTGTGTTTCTATCCCTGTATCTATATGAATGTGTCCGTGCTGTGTTTGGTACATGTGTATGGTCTGTGTGTGCGTGAACACGCAGTATGTATTGCATGCATGTATGTTTGATGTCCACGTGTTTCATCTCTCAGAAGAGAGAGAGAGCGAGACCGAGTGAGCTAGTATGCGTGTGCATATAGCATTGCTGACTCACCCATGACAACGGGATCAGGGCAAGGCTGCTGCTGATTGGCTGCTTTCCTGGCGGGGGCACGGCCCCCACTGCTTTGGTCTCTGGCCGGGCCCGGGGCCCTGGGGCAACACATGGTCACACAGTTACAGTAGAAGGACGAGCGGAGGGGGAGACCAGGCTTCTCAGGTTAGATTGCATCCTCCTAGCGGCCATCTTGGTTCCATACACTTGCTAAGCGTTTGGATCTAAGATGGCCCCCCCTCGGTAAAACTACTTCTGTTGGAAGGAGGGTGGGGCAGGGGGTTAATTAACGCGCTGTTGCGCAACCCGCAATTATATTCCTAATGATAATTGTTTTAGTTGACTACTTTGTTGTCATGCTTCTACGGAGGTGGTGGCAGGATTACTTGTTAGGTAGATCTAAGGGGAAAATGATGAATGATCAAAGCCTGCTGCGTATGCCTCCCTGATCAAAGCCATCTACGTTATTAACCCTAACCCTAACCTCCCTGCTCCTACATCAAAGCCATCTACGTTATTAACCCTAACCCTAACCTCCCTGCTCCTACATCAAAGCCATCTACGTTATTAACCCTAACCTCCCTGCTCCCTGATCAAAGCCATCTATGTTATTAACCCTAACCCTAACCTCCCTGCTCCTACATCAAAGCCATCTACGTTATTGACCCTAACCCTAACCTCCCTGATCAAAGCCATCTACGTTATTGACCCTAACCCTAACCTCCCTGCTCCTACATCAAAGCCATCTACGTTATTAACCCTAACCTCCCTGCTCCCTGATCAAAGCCATCTACGTTATTGACCCTAACCCTATAACCCTAACCTCCCTGCTCCTACATCAAAGCCATCTACGTTATTGACCCTAACCCTAACCTCCCTGATCAAAGCCATCTACGTTATTGACCCTAACCCTAACCTCCCTGATCAAAGCCATCTACGTTATTAACCCTAACCCTAACCTCCCTGCTCCTACATCAAAGCCATCTACATTATTAACCCTAACCTCCCTGATCAAAGCCATCTACGTTATTGACCCTAACCTCCCTGATCAAAGCCATCTACGTTATTGACCCTAACCCTAACCTCCCTGATCAAAGCCATCTACGTTTTTGACCCTAACCCTAACCCTAACCTCCCTGATCAAAGCCATCTACGTTATTAACCCTAACCCTAACCTCCCTGATCAAAGCCATCTACGTTATTAACCCTAACCCTAACCTCCCTGCTCCCTGATCAAAGCCATCTACGTTATTAACCCTAACCCTAACCTCCCTGATCAAAGCCATCTACGTTATTGACCCTAACCCTAACCCTAACCTCCCTGCTCCTACATCAAAGCCACCTACGTTATTAACCCTAACCTCCCTGATCAAAGCCATCTACGTTATTGACCCTAACCCTAACCTCCCTGATCAAAGCCATCTACGTTATTGACCCTAACCCTAACCCTAACCTCCCTGATCAAAGCCATCTACGTTATTAACCCTAACCCTAACCTCCCTGATCAAAGCCATCTACGTTATTAACCCTAACCCTAACCTCCCTGATCAAAGCCATCTACGTTATTGACCCTAACCCTAACCCTAACCTCCCTGATCAAAGCCATCTACGTTATTAACCCTAACCCTAACCTCCCTGCTCCGCCGTGGTCGGCGGCCTGCAGGCCGGCCTTGGAGGGCTGGGGCGTGGCTCCCCGGGTCTCCAGCAGGCCGCGCTCCTTCTGCAGCCGCAAGATCTGCTCCTGCTGCTCCCGGAGGAGCTTTTTCTGCAGAGCGATGGTGTGCTGCTGGGCGGCGTGCCGGGGCTCGAACCGGGGACCCTCGTCTGCTCCTCCTCCTCCTCCTCCTCCTCCTCCTCCTCCCCCTCCTCCTCCTCCTCCTCCTCCTCCTCTTCTCCGCTGCGCCTGCCGCAGTTCACGCGCGGAGATGGCGGTGTGGCGGCGGGTCACCTGCCACGGCTGGAGGGGTCGCGTCGCAGGCATGACAGCGGGGGCATCGCCATGACGACCAGATGAGGGGGCAAGAGTGAGGACATCTGTGTCGTTCTATGTGTGAGAGAGAGAGAGAGCGAGAGAGAGAGAGAGAGAGAGAGAGAGAGAGAGAGAGAGAGAGAGAGAGAGAGAGAGAGAGAGAGAGAGAGAGAGAGAGAGAGAAACCGGGACAAATTGTAATTGAATTGTAATAAACATAGGTGTGTGCGTGCGTGTGTGTGTGTGCGTGTGTGTGTGTGTGTGTGGAGCAGATATCCCTATGCAAATCAAATGATTTAAACCATTGCTAAAAGGTGTTCTCTAATGAGGCTTTTCCGCAGACTCCAGAAGGCTGTGAGAATGAACCCACAGATGTACGGCGGCTGATCCAACCCAGGGACGTCCAGCCTGACGCCTCCGACCCAACGGAGACGCCCATCGTCTCCCGCGCTCGGCCAGGCCTCTGCGCATGTTTCTACGGAGGAGGAAGGCTCTCCTCCTCCTCCTCAACTCTTTCAGCCCCATGAACATTTCACACTAAACACTAAGGCCAGACAAAGTACAGCCTCCTCCTCGAACTAACGCAAAACATTATAATTGCTTTCAAGGAGGGCGTTGGCCGATAACCCCTGGCCCCTTGTCTCCTGTTTTTATTTTATTTTATTTTAATTTTATTTTTTTATATCCCTCTCATGTTGTCCATCTCAGCAGCAGTGGCCCTGTCCGTGGGACTCGATCTACTAAGAAGTGTTGCGTCAGCAGCCTAGAACTTCGTTACCTGTCTGGCAGTGCCGACGCTGTCTGGGATCCCGGGAGAGTCCTCCCCATCCCCGGTTACCCCCGGCGGCCCCAAGCGTTCGGCCACGGCTTCCGGGCCCTTCAGTCTGCCGGTGGATGCGGCGTTGATGAGGGCGGCCATCTTGCCCCGGGTCTGCTCCTGCTGAGCCAGGAGCTCTCGCTGTCCCTTCTCCGACCGCCGCCACAGCTGCCAAGCACTGAAACATCGCCGTAGCAACCGCCTCCGGTCCCCACCCGCGGCGAGCTGGTCGCGTCTGGAGGTACACGATCACATGTGCAGGTATGTAGTCGATGTATATAGAGAGGATCGCATCAGTGGTGATTGTTGACCTCCCGTACAGGACCGTGGTATGAGCTGTCCATTGAAATAACCCCCGCTTGGACCCTCCATCGATAATAGATCAATCAAAATGGTGACATTGGCAGATCATTTCACCTACTGCGGAGTCAAAAAGCTTGGCTGTTCTCTAATAAATCAAATAAAGAGGACTGCCGGCTCTTCATTAGGCGTCCA
>JACYXH010000217.1:0-27500 GCA_026745465.1 Lota lota | reverse complement strand
AAACAGCTCTGGCTTTGTCTGATTGGATGCTGTAGCTAAGGTCATGTAATCAGCCAACCGATTACAGAACTCCAACTCAAAATAACACCAAAGTGGCCCCTCTGGGAATTCTAAACAGCCTTTTTTAATGGGCATGGTCACATGCCTGTCTGTGGCGCGCTTCCATGGTAACGCTGGGATCCGTCGTCTTCTTCCTGGCTTGATCCAAGTCCAGCAGCAGATCCTCGGCTGTCCCAGGGTCCAGAAGCTCCCTGTCCATCAGCTCCTGGAGGAAGCTGTTGACTGCCTCACCCTCCTCTTCCTCAGCCAAGTGGTTGTACAGCTCTGGGTATGTGCGTATTTAGATGAGGATTCAAAAAGACGGGGAAGATTCATTCTTTGTGTGGTGGTAAACTTACTACACTTCAGAGTAGTGGTCAGGAAACGTCTCAGTGCAGAATCTATTGATAAATGTTCCTTGTGCTGTTAGTCTCTCTGGCTAGGAAGTATTATTATTTCTTATTAATCAACTATGAAAAGTATATCCATTGAGTAATCAATGTGACCTTTCTCTCTACTCTCGGGCCTTGATCCCATTCTGGGCGAGATTTAATCCCAGTGTGTGGCAACAAAATAGCCAATAAAATAGTGCCTGTTTCTGAATGGTGGCTCAATGCGTACCATCAAAGCTGCTGTAGTCCATGACGGCAGGCTGGACGGCCGTGGGAACAACGCACACGGCCGGGTCGTCTTCCTCGTCCTTTTCAAGCTCCAGTCGTAACTTAGTGTTCATCCAATCACTGAGAAGGGCCTGAGCTGCAAGATGCATTTAGGTGGATATACAACACACGATATGCAGCACCCTAATGGGTAACCTATGTGATGGGTAACCTATGTGATGGGTACCTATGTGATGGGTATGTGATGGGTAATCTATGTGATGGGTAACCTATGTGATGGGTAACCTATGTGATGGATAACCTATGTGATGGGTAACCTATGTGATAGGTAACCTATGTGATGGGTAACCTATGTGATGGGTAACCTATGTGATGGGTAACCTATGTGATGGGTAACCTATGTGCTGCTATATTAGCCTAGCCTGCTGGCATGTTTCGTGGCATGCCAAGTACCTTAATATACAAAGATCTCTAGCATGCCTAACATGCTCAGTCCTCCAACATGCTAAGTAACATAACTTGCATGTCTTTAGAGGTAGAAGGAAAATGTAATCCCAAGAGAAAACCTGCGTCAACACAGGGAGGACATCCAAACTCAACAAGGGAAGGGCCTGGTGTGGTCTGACCTTTGACCTTCTTGCTGTAAAGCATCAGCCCCACCGAGCCACGTGCCCCATCTCTTCTACAACATTGTGATTTATATTTCTTCCCATGGACCTACCTTCGCTGTAAGCGTCGTCATGATCCTGTAACTGCTCGGTGCTTTGCAAAGCCATCGCTCTGCTGTTAGCTCCAGAAGTCAACCTCTTACTGGAGAACACTTCTGACACCGCAAACTCAGAAGCCATCTCCACGCGCTGAGGAAGTGGACAGATTTCACCGTCAACGATCGGGATATATTCTTTACCGATAAAAGCAGGATAGGCTGCACTCAAACCCGAAAGTGCTCCTCATGTGAACGTGAAGAGGCGCTCTCACCTTCATCCATTCATCAATATCGTCCGTCTTCAGCTGCATCTATGAGAGGGTAAAAAAAAAAAAAAGGATCGTAGTGGTGGCATAACACGCTAGTGCGCTAACTGTGTGGGCAATGTGCCTTGTGACCCAGGTTGGATTACTGCCTGCGGTCCTATGCTACATGTCGTTCCCTACTTTAGCCCGATTTCCTGTCTCTCTTCACTGTCCTGTCCATAAAGGCACAAAAAGCCCTTAAAATATACAATATATAAATAAATATATATAAATATATATAATAATAATGATAATTAAAGCTGCAAGCAGCATTTAGCGGGTGTCGAGGTTTATGCAGACGAGGCAGACCAGTAAGACTTTTAAAGATTTTATACAGTTGATGAGGTTGGAATGGCCTCAGCTCAATTGCGGTGATTGGCCTTCGATGTTTTATGAAAGTGTTTCAAAGTCAGGGTTCAGCAGTTACGCTCGTTTAACGCTTTAAAATAGAATCATAACCGGCATAGCATTTAGACACACACACACGAAAGTGGCAAGTGCATTGCATCAACATGTCAAACAGTTAGGTCAGTGCTTATGGACTTTACATTGTACTGTATTCTTTTTGGTTTAAATCAAGGAAGAAGCTTTACTTTGATCAAGCACTGTTTAGAAAAGTGAGAGAAAGGTATTATATATTGTCATACAGCATGAAGATAATGATAGTAAATGGATTGTTTTTAATGTAACGACAGCTTCAGACACACACACACACTTTAGGTTTACTTTGATCAAACAGTGTTTAGAAAAGTGAGAGAAAAGTTTTATATATTGTCATACAGTACGAAGATAAAGACACCTTAGGTTTACTTTGATCAAACACTGTTTAGAAAAGTGAGAGTAAAGTTTTATATATTGTCATACAGTATGAAAATAATGATAGTTAGAGTGGTTCAATGGGATTGGAATCACAACATTCTAACCGGTTTGAGCCTCTGGCAGCCATGTTTTTGGGCATAATTGGAAAAGTGAGAAATCTATCTTGTTCGGAATTTCATGATGAACAACTTTTCTATTATAGTCAAGATGATTAGAGTCCATATAGATTTTTGAAAACGCATTTTAAGCCCATTGGGACGGTTTTTTGCTTCTGGCGGCCATGTTGTTTTACCAAAATTAAAATCACAAATAGTAATCTTGTTCAGAATGTTATGCCCAACAACTTTTATATTGGACACAAGATCATAAGAATCCATACAGATGTCGAAAAACGCATTTACGTCCATTTAGACCGTTGTTAGCCTCTTGCGGCCATGTTGTTTCAGGAAAATTGAAAAAGTGAAAACTTCATCTTGTGTAGAATTTCATGGCCACCAATTCATCAATTTCACTTAAGATCATAGGAGTATTCCTTGATGTGGGAAAAAGCATTTTAATTTTGTTTTCTGTTTTTTTCATCTGGCGGCCATGTTGTTTTGTCAATCAACTTATATCTTATTTAAGCATTTGAGGTTTATAATCCTGATTGTGTGACAGTTGATCCCGCTCAAATCCAACACTTCCTCTAGGAACTGTGGTCATTTTAGTCAGAAGCCACGCCCTTTTTTATGCCACGCCCCAATTGAAAAAACATGGGTACCATGTTGTTCAGAATTTAATCTTGAACAACGTTTGTATTGGAGCCAAGATCATAGGACTCCACCTTGATGTCAATATAAGCATTTTTGTGTTCGGCGTTGTTAAGCCACACCTTCTTTCAAAGTTAATGTCTCCTGGGGGCCTTAAGTTTTATTGCAAAGACTTTTAAAAAGGATAGATTAAAGATATTGGTCCAAAGATTATGTGTACCCAAGGATTTCAGTGTATCTCAAAAAACCTAGGGCTTTTACATTTTTTCATGTTTTTCACAAAATTCAAAATGGCGGAAAATCCATCATGGCGGAAGTCATAGGTTATTGAGGCATATTTGTTCAGCATGAGAAGATGCATCTATGGTCAAAGTTTCATGACTGTAGGTCAAAGTAGTGTGGAGATATGATTTGCCAATTTTGGACGATTGCAATAGCGCCACCTTTGGGCCAATCAGTGCAGTTTTTTCACACAGATCTTCTGTAGTCCTCCTCTACAGCTCTATTAAGTTTTTATAAGAATTTATCAAGCGGTTAAGTTTTTATAAGAATTTATCAAGCGGTTTAGGCTGTGTAAGTCGAATTTCGGCGGCAGACTAATAATAATACCAGCAATAACAAGAGGTTGTCTTGGACTTCGTCCTGGACTTCGTCCTCGACACCCTAATAATAATAACTAACCCTATAATATAAATAAATAAATATATATACTGTATATAATATATAAAAATATATATAATAACATCGTTTTAATTGAATAAAGGGGTTTTACATCTTAGATAGGCACAGACTCATGCCATGTCTATGGGCCTAAAAGTACCTGAGGGACGGGACGGGTGGGGGACGGGGGACGGGGGGCGGCCTTACGTGACCTATACAGACTGATCTTTCAGTTCTATCCCCATTCCTTCAATAGGCACAAGTTCACAGACAGTATGGACATATAGACAATATATGTAATGTATATAATATACAATAGGCAATTGGCCTACACGCCTTTGAGCTTATTCTTTCTTCAGGTCACTTCATTGTAACTTATCATTCAGCAGGGATAACGTTAATAGTTGGAGGGAAAAATATTGTTTTATATTAAATATATTAGAAGAAAATAGTCAAGGTTAGTGGCAAAACTGGATATATTCATATTTTTTTAAAGTATGTCGTACGTTCGTTTTTTTCATAACAGCAAGTATAAGACAAACTTTTTATTCTTTACACTTTTATTCTAACAGTTAATGTTGAAAAGTTCATGTTTCTTCAAAACGTACCTTCTGGCAAGGTGTTTTTCGTTTGGTCGTTCGTCTTCTCCAGTTAAAAAGATGATTGTTTCCTTGAGATGTCATTATTTTTATAAACCTCACTGTATTAAATCCTAATCCTGATTATCTTGTTTCTGTTATCCCAATATGATACATCTAATTTACAATGTTCAACCTACTAGCTACAACTTGAACACGATAAACGGTGTACACAAATGTGCCCTATGATGAATGGAGTAACTGGGTAGTGTAGTGAATTATAATTTCCCCGTGTTGAAAATAATCCAAACGAAGGACAGAAAAACTACAAGTCCCAGTGTAACCTAACGGCAGGAGAATGTTTCGTTGGCTAACTTTATCGTTACTATGGTAACATTTAATAGCTTCGCTCCGCTTCCTGCAGTGCTGTCCGTCTATTGTAAAACGTATTCAAAATAATTAAACACCAAAACGACATTCACGAAATTAATTTCCCTAATGTTCTAAATGTAAAAAATATTTTTACGTTTGAATTTGTAGAATGCGAAGGGCAACCAAAGCAATGACGTCATTTTACCACGACGTGTCGTCTTGTTCCAAGTATGTGTTGTAGTTCTCTGTATGGGTAGAAGGAAGTGCTTCAAGCTACGGTAAGCTGTTATTAAACTGCTCCCAATGAGAATGTTAAGTGTCAAATTAGTCCATGGCCACTGTCTTGCACAAAAACACATATTTCATGATCTCAGTATTGAAATGTGAAGAAAACCGGCGTGCACTCGCCTCCACGTGTGCTGTTTAGCTAGGTGGCTAACGTCCCAATTGCATATGGGGAGCGTTTGCTAAATTATAAACAAGTGCTAAGGCGTATGTTTCCCCCGTTGTAGGTATCAGACTGTATTGCTGTATGAAAGATGAAGCTGGAACTGACTCGTGTAGTTCAGGGAGGATATCGACTGGGCGTTCTGAAGGAGATTGGCAGAGCGACCCACCTCTCATTGGAGGTGCCTGGCTGCTTACTGTACACCCGCTGTGGCACTGTACCCCACCTCACCCATGACACACTTCACACCCTGAGCAATCTGCCCTCTGTCACACAGCTCACACTATCAACAGTGTGAGTTACAACCCCCCCCCCCCCCCCCCCCCCCCAGATATCCTATTCTGCACACATCCACATTTACTTTATATTACAAGCCTTGTACTTCTCACTTATTTTTTATGTTGGCTTTTAACTTTAAGAGTGGAGCACCAGGAAGTGTTGGAGGAATATAAGGATGGATTCAAGAAGTTTGCAGGTATGGTAAATGCAGGCTTCATTTCATTTCATTTCTGACTCTCAACACCCCACCTCTGGCTCTACATGCCACTGTACTTAACCTGCTCTTTTAAATCTTAACCCTTACTCTCATATATTTTTTTAATACGTTCTGTGTGTGTATATATGTGTACATATATTTATACTTATATTGTTTGTTCTGTTTAACCTGTAACTTATTTTAGAGAATGTGACGTGCACCTACATCACCAAGACAAATTCCTTGTATGTTTAAAAAACGTACTTGGCAATAAAGCTTTTCTGATTCTGATTCTGATGTGCCTTCAATGATTTCATCTTTACAGCGTTGTATAAAGCGATGCTTGAGTTTTATGTGAAAAAGGATGCACATCATCGTAAATATGCAGCTTGCATTGTTAGTATCTATGATAATACAAAGGATGCACGTCAACATACATACGCGGCCGTGCAGCTTGCATTGTTAGTAGTATCTATAATAATAGCTTTGTAAGACTGACTACCGGAGTAGCGCACAATCCATTGTTGTAGTATTTCCCTTGCTACAAAAAAATATATAGAAATCGTCGTACTTTACATTTTATGAAAAGAATTGAAAAGTGCTTTGTTATCTCTGTGAGGCTTTGGCTAATCAAAGTCATGTAGAGATCCAGGCACAATGTGTTTCCCAGATGGGTGACCTTGTTTAGTCACGCAGTACTGTTGTCATCGTAGCAATAAGCCGTGACCAAAATATAAATTAGAAGTATAATTATACAATAGCACACTTGTTCGCCCTGCATGGGATTATTTCATTGTGTGTCCCAAGGCGGGCCGGCGACAGGAGGCTACTGATTGGTAATTAGACCCCGTGGTATTTTCCCTTGTTGTGGTGGTTTTTCATCTTGTAACCTCTTGATTTTCTGCCCCATGCACATATGTTAATACCCCCCCCCCCCCACACACACACACACACACACACACCTATAGAAAAACTTGTAGCCCTCATGCAATTTACCCGGACAGCTTGTGGTAAGGAAACTGGGAAATTAAATTCCCAAAGCACTGAAACATTTATTTTCTCTACAAGAACCAGTTAGTTGTTTTGCGTTATATCTTGAGCCATATTGAACCAAACAATCTTTGGCAAGGTGACCTATGGCTGACCTCACTGTAGACCTACAAAATACTGTCTCACCAACGTTCTGTTCGCTCTAACCTCGACCTATGGCTGACCTCACTGTAGACCTACAAAATACTGTCTCACCAACCTTCTGTTCGCTCTAACCTCGACCTATGGCTGACCTCACCGTAGACCTACAAAATACTGTCTCACCAACGTTCTGTTCGCTCTAACCTCGACCTATGGCTGACCTCACTGTAGACCTACAAAATAATGTCCTCACCAACGTTCCTGTTCTAACACTTCCAATTGGTCCAACTGGTGTTTTGTTTTGTTGTTCTTTGGGTGCAGGTCTTCATGACACAGCGTTGTACTGCTCACTCCATGACCCCGTGACCCAGAGCCCTGCGGGTTACGTCACCAACAAGGTCAGGCTGGCTCCTCAAGAATAGCAACGCGTCTATTCCTGAAACACATGCAAATCGATGGTCCATTTTTTTCCCCAGGTCATTCTGCATATTCGGGGACTTTAACTCAGTATCACCCGGGAGTATGTTGACAGCGGGGATTAGGATCCATGTCCGCCAAGCTGATTGTGCTCCCTGTGCGCTGTGTCCAGACGGTTTCGGTGTGGGGCAGCGGTGGACGGATAGAGCTGACGGTGGGCAGGTTCATGGCCCTGCAGAAGGCGCTGAGGCCAGACCTGTACCAGAGCATGGCAGATGGGGAGACCTGGCAGGGGGATGCTTCCTCCAGGAAGAGGATCCGCAAATCAGTGGACCGAACTCTGGCCCATCTCGACGAGTGTCTGCTCATCCACCAGCAGACGGCGGTATGTTCACAGACACCCACACTGCAGTCACACGACTAAAGGTTAAGGATTTAGTGTTTTTTGGGTTGGAATTGATTTGAAGTTGTTAATTGACTGAAAGGGATTGAAGATGGTCGGAGAGACTTATTAATCGTGTGAGATGACTTTTGGAGCCCATCTTGGTTTTCATAAAATGATGCGGGAAATGGTTATCACCATTACCAAAAAAAGGTTATTTGTTGAGTAACCGTCATGAGATTTGGATTTAAAATAACTTTAAGGCTGATCCATTTTTCTTGAATATCTATATTTTTTGGCATACATGTTGAACAACATGACGATAATGTAAAAAATAGTGTGATTCTGTGGAAAACGTCCATTCTATAGCGACTTCAAGGGCTTCCAGTCAACCTCAGCGTGTTTCCCTGTCCAACTCACGTCTCTGTCCTGTGTGTGTGTGTGTGTGTGTGTGTGTGTCGGCTGTGGTCCAGGAGCTGCAGGGGACTGAGGTGCTGGGGGTGGTGGAGGGAGGAGACAGCCTGGAGGAGAGGGTTCGTTCGGCCAAGGAGACGGCCAAGCGGCCCGTGGGCGGCTTCTGCCTGGACGGCTTCCAGACGGGCTCCATGGAGGGCTCGCTGAGGATCCAGCTCATCGGTGCGGTGGCCGGGGAGCTGCCAGAAGACAAGCCCAGGTCGGCCCATTCTCCTTGCTCTGCCTCCCTGGTCCAAGGGGATGGGCTGTGTTGTTGTTGTTGTGGTTGTGGTGGGAGAAAGCCAGCCTGTGTGTGTGTGTCGGTGATAATTAGCTGTGAGGCGTGATTCGCATTCTAGAGCTTTATTCTTCTTCTTGTTCTTTCTTCCTCTTTCGATAAATATTTTCTAATTTTTTTTCTCTCTTCCTGTTTAAAAGAAATTATCCTTTATTTCTTCCTCCTTTACCGCCTTTTCTCCTTTATTTCTCTTTTTTTTCTCTTTTTCTTCTCCTTTTTACACACACACACACACACACACACACACACACACACACACACACACACACACACACACACACACACACACACACACACACACACACACACACACACACACACACACACACACACACACACACCTGCCCTTTTCCCACATAAAGCCCCACATGCTAATTCAATTCCATGTCCACCCTGACCCAACCATTGTCTATCTGTTGTACCTTATTGGATCATTTAGCATCACCAAGTCCTGGTCTGCCAATCAGCTGTCCCTACAGATTATTACCCGCTCCTCCCTCAAGTCTCCCGCCATGTCCTCTTTTAACAAGGACTCTAGCCAAGCAATACGATCATTCATATTCATTAAACGAATACCATTCATTTAATGAAAATGATATACCTCTATAAACCTTTACAACTCCTATCTCTATATCTCCTATCTACTCCATATCTAGAAATAAATGTCCTGACCGTGACCGTCCAATTGTATATCGTGTAACAATGTAATGATTTCCTGAAAAACCTTCTGGAATCAGGTGGAGAAATGAACCTGCCCAGGTCTCGGTCTACCAGGGCTCATTATTCTCCATCTGGCCCAACCTTGAGGACGGGGGGGGGGACTTACAGTCAGGTTCACTTTAGGTGGGAAGAGATGACGAGCTGTCATCCATACCCCTGTCTCCTGAAGGCCTCACCCCCCCCGTCTCTCTAATTATGCCCAGTATGTTCTCTGCCCCCCCCCCCCCCTTCCCCCCTTGCCCTCCAAGTCGTGGTAGCGTTAATCTCTCCAGTGTAGTGGCTGGGGCAGAGAGGGAAGAGTCTCCTCTTCCATAGGCATCTTTACCTCTCACTAAGCGTGTCCTTTCAATGGCCTTCCACCAGGGAACACCTCCCACTTAGCCTCTTCCTGCTTCCTCCTTCCCTTGGAAGTAAGATGGGGAGTGAGGCTGGGGGAGTGAGGCTGGGGGAGTGAGGCTGGGGGAGTGAGGCTGGGGAAGTGAGGCTGGGGGAGCAAGGCTGGGGGAGCGGGGCCGGGGGAGAGAGGCCGGGGGAGCGAGGCTAGGGGAGCGAGGCTGGGGGAGCGAGGCCGGGGGAGCGAGGCCGGGGGAGCGAGGCTGGGGGAGCGAGGCCGGGGGAGCGAGGCCGGGGGAGCGAGGCTAGGGGAGCGAGGCTGGGGGAGCGAGACCGGGGGAGCGAGGCAGGGGGAGCGAGGCCGGGGGAGCGAGGCTGGGGGAGCGAGGCCGGGGGAGCGAGGCCGGGGGAGCGAGGCAGGGGGAGCCGTTGGGTTGCTGGAGGCGTACAGCCCCGGAGGCTCCCTGTGGCCTTCACCATCAGAGACGTCACAGGAGCGTGTGGAGAGAGAGACGGGCAGCGGGTCTCCACGATAACGAAGTCATTATCAAATGTTACGTTGGGGTTTGGTCTAATCACCCCCAGGCACAAGGGGTCCCTTGCAGAGAGGGGATGGTCTGGTCTCTACAGTAAACCTGCTGTGAGCTGATGGATTTGTGTGTGGCTGTGATGGATTTAGTCCCCTTGCTCCTGTTTGATTGATTTCAAACCGATAGTTCTGCTGTAATGCAGAACTATCTGCATTACAGATATGACAGATTATCTTTGCATGCTGTTTTTGTTTTTATGAATTGTGTGTGTGTGCATCTCTGTGTACGTGTGTGTGTGTACATCTCTGTGTTTGTGTGTACGTCTGTGTGTGTGTGTGTGTACGTCTGCGTTTTTGTGTGTACATCTGTGTGTGTGTGTACGTCTGCGTGTGTGTGTGTGTGTGTACATCTCTGTGTCTGTGTGTGTGTGTGTGTGTACATCTCTGTATGTGTGTATGTCTGCGTGTGTGTGCGCGGCTGTGTGCTTCTCAGACTGCTCCAGGGCGTAGGCAGGCCGGACGAGGTGGTGGCGTGTGTGGAGGCCGGGGTGGACCTGTTCGAGAGCTTCTTCCCCTTCCAGGTGACGGAGCGGGGCTGCGCATTGACCTTTGACCTGGACCTCTCCCCGGACCCAGAGAGAGCAGGTAGCACGCCACCCGCAGGTGTGCAGAGTCACTTATTCGCCCGGAAGGGCTGCGTCTCCAAGCCCTACTTCCGGAGTGATGTTATCGTAAACGTTGGCGCACTAACATGCTTTTTGTGCTTTTGCTCACTTGTGAGCAAGCTCTACAAACTGTCCTCATCAAATTCTAGGGGAAATGTTCTTTTATTTGAATTAAATTATTTTATTAACAACCGATTTAGTCACCGCCAAAACCTCAAAACGTGTTTAACTGGGAATAAGTCTGTAAATATATATTATATTATAAATATGACAGTTTATACCCGTGAAAAATATGCTATTGTCTCATGGAAGCTGCAATCCCACTGTGATGTTGTGGAGAAAACCACAATGGATTCATAACCACTTCTGGTCATGAATGGGAAATCGAGTCGTCATCTAAAAATCTTTAAAAATTAAAGATAACACACACCAGAGGATTGAGGCCTGATTCTTTGATTTCCTATTATTGTGATCGTACCAAGTTCCATAATTGCGGGCGTCAGTTTGTAACATCTAAGCGCAAATGATATGAATGCATGAGCGATAGTTTAGAGGAATATGAGAGCCTAATGACAATACTCCGGGTCTGAGATACCGCTCAGATACAACTTCTGCCAGCTGCTGCAGTACAAGCATAGCAAAATAAAGACCACTCATTCCATGTGTGGTAGGTGCGTGGATTGGGGAGTGTCACATCTCACTTTTCTTACTAGGCTACTCCTCTTTAGCGTAGCATATTAGCGTAAATGCTAATCCAGCCCTATAGCCAGCTCTTCATCCTCCTCTCCTCTTCCTCTGCTTGTTTTCATCTGCCAGACTACTATTTCATTATGATACTCCATATCTCTGTTTTCGGTTGTGCCCAGTAACTCACAAATGCCTTTTCCTTGCAGCTTTGATAACTTTGGGGTTCTGTGCTTTCCCCGGGAACTCATTAACTTGTCTCTCTAGTGCGCAATCTCTTGCTTTGACTTGTTTGCTCGACGTAGCTTCCTGCTTGATCAATGTTTCGAAGCCTTCTCCGACGTCGTGTTTCTTAGCATGGCTGTTGTGGAGCTTGTTTGAGTCTGACCCGTTTCCTTCCTTCCTTGCCTCATTCAGACGTCCGTCTCTGATCTCAGTCCTCACGGCCCCTCGCTGACTCTGAGGCCAAGGGCCCGACTGGCCCTTGGTGAGCGTCAGTAACTGTCTCTGGCTTGTAGACGGCTAGCAGGCATCATCCCATATCAGTCACAAACTGTCATTAGTCTTCATTTGTATATATGTGGTAATGAAATGATATTGTTTCTGATATATATCTGTTAGGTTGCGTGAGTCAATATGTCAACTGTCCTAACTTCACCCTGTTCTTACTCAGGCCGTTGCAATGTGAATGCACTTTTCATCCGTGTAGGCGGTCAGATATATTTGTATTATTCTATCGTCCTTGCTGCCACTATTCTTCCCTATCCCTTCCAGTGGGTGTGCATCATTCCTTACAAATGTACTGAATGAATATTGCAGTAAACATGCCGGAAAAGAAAGGGAAACGTGGTCTTCAACAGTTGTTCATGTTGTTTGCCTTGTGTATGATTTATATTCAATACATCAACTCCTTCACAGCAGTGACATTTCATTACTATGTCTAATTAATCGCCCCCGCGAAATAGGGTTAGGCACTGCTCAGCCGATGGCAGTGTTGACGTGCAAACTTTATCAAAGCACATTGGAAACGTGTGTGTGTGTGTGTGTGTGTCAGTGCTGGAGCTGGGTGAGGAGAAGGACGAGGCGTGGGAGAGTGAGCAGAGCGGAGATGTTCAGCTGGAAGACCAAGCTGAGACGATCACGCCCTTCGAGATGGATCTGAAGGACACCAAGTGAGTCTCACAATGTTCACTAACCACCACCATGAGCTTTCAGTGAGTCTCACTGTGTTCACTAACCACCACCATGAGCTTTCAGTGAGTCTCACTGTGTTCACTAACCACCACCATGAGCTTTCAGTGAGTCTCACTGTGTTCACTAACCACCACCATGAGCTTTCAGTGAGTCTCACAATGTTCACTAACCACCACCATGAGCTTTCAGTGAGTCTCACTGTGTTCACTAACCACCACCATGAGCTTTCAGTGAGTCTCACTGTGTTCACTAACCACCACCATGAGCTTTCAGTGAGTCTCACTGTGTTCACTAACCACCACCATGAGCTTTCAGTGAGTCTCACTGTGCTCACTAACCACCACCATGAGCTTTCAGTGAGTCTCACTGTGCTCACTAACCACCACCATGAGCTTTCAGTGAGTCTCACTGTGTTCACTAACCACCACCATGAGCTTTCAGTGAGTCTCACTGTGCTCACTAACCACCACCATGAGCTTTCAGTGAGTCTCACTGTGTTCACTAACCACCACCATGAGCTTTCAGTGAGTCTCACTATGTTCACTATCCGGCCCAGAGCTGCAAGGGGCGGAGTCACGCCTTGTTTCCTGTTTCTATACGGAGATATTCCACCGAAAGAAACTCATCTGCGTGAGTGGATGAAGCTAGCGAGTGTTTTTCCTCATTGGCCATGCTAGACGGTTTGGATTTGAAACCTTTACAAACGCTTTTTTACAGTTTACTAGTGCTGTTTGAGTTTGTGTTCGCTAACTAAGCGCTAACCGAGCCATGGGATTCAGATATTAATCTGAGGTCTGATTTTGGAGGGTAGTCTAGTGGTTAGGGTGTTTGACTCCCTCCCAGCTCAAAGGGCCTGGGTTCGAAACCCCAGTGTCCACAGGCTGCTTGTAGGCATCGTTCAGCAAGATGACCTAACCCCTACCTGTCCATTCAGGTGTATCAAATAAGTTTTTGCTGAAGCTTTTGATAAAAATGACTGCTAAATAGTAAACGGTTACACCAAACCACTTCATAGTGTTGGCTTAAAAAAAGACCAAGCGGTGTGTTTTGAATCCGCCCAGGTACCGGGATGACTTCACACCGCTGGTGGAGGGGTGTGGCTGCTATTGCTGCACGAACCACCAGAGGGCGTATCTGCATCATCTGCTGGTGACCAATGAGCTGCTGGCGGGGGTGCTGCTGATGCTCCACAACATGGCCCAGTACAACGCCTTCTTCAGGGCCCTACGAGGAGCCCTGGCCGCCGATCAGCTGGAGCCGTTCAAGAAGAGAGTCCTCAGAAGCAAAAGAGTCGCGTAGAAAGCCAAGGAATGGGGACGGCTGACCGGAGAGCGGTGGGGAAGTGGATCCACCCCAGGAAGACGGGTGGTCCCCGTCCCGCTACCCCACAGTCACACCTTTCTACCTTCCACCCCCCACTCAGGTTTCTGTCGAGCATCGGAACTAAAACCACAACCACCACTGTTGTCTTCACATGGCCTCTCTCTTGATGGTCGGCCCGTCCGTCCGTCCGTCCGTCTGTCTGTGTTTACCCCCAGTTGACCCCCAGGGAGAGTTGGGGGGGGGGGTCTGTGGAGGCAGCACAGGGAGCCTCACACATCAGCTTGATGCAGAGTTCATGTGAACGAGGCAGGGAAGAAGAGGGAGAAGTTGAGGGAGTTCTAGAGAGATAGCGAGGCGAAGAGAGGTTGTTGGCATTATTGATTGCGGCTGTATTCCTCTCCCCCCCCCCCCCCCCCCCCCAACCCCCCGAGAGCCTTCTCCCATTTCTCAGAGAATAAAACTAATACCTGCAGGATTCATCCTCATGCACAGTATCTTCAGAACAAGCACATCGTGCGCCCCCTAGACTCCCAATTAATATGGCCGTTTTTGTTTTTGTTTGAAATCTCTTAAGATATGAATGATATGGATTCATTTCTGCTTGAAGATGATGACTCAACCTCGAAAATATGTTATTTTCTTGCTCTTTACCAGACATTTGCTGGCTATTCTCCCCGTTGTTGCACCATATTGATCTCCCCAGCATGTATGGTCTTGCATTCCCTTTTCGTTCTACATTTGACTCGTATCCGTGAATATGTTTGATGCTTGGCTTTGTGCCTTCAAAGAGATTGAGTTTCACATGCTGCAATCAATTAAAAAAATCGATTCATGCACATTTTCTATATTGTTTTTCCACATGAATGTATGCTCTCTCCCATACCTGGGTGGTGCATGTGAAATCAAACTAGTAGTGTGATGGGGGGGGGGGGGGGGGGGGGGGGGGGGGGGGGGGGGGGGGGGGGGGGGGGGGGGGGGGGGGGGGGGGGGGGGGGGGGGGCGAAAGGCTGCTTCCCATCAGCTCCCCTCCACCTGCTTGGGAGACGGCACAACGAGCACCAGAGAAGAGGAATCAGCCAGCTGATTCTGACGAGCCTGTCGACGTGCTGTGTAGCAGGAGGTGTAACGCTGTAGACCCTGGTACTGTAGTTTACCTATCTTTGTTATACAAGCAGCCCAGTATTACTACATTTAATTGACTTGTCATGATATCATTGTAAGAAAAGTGCTAAACAAATGTATTCAAATGTAACACAAATGAAAAAAAGTACATATATATGTATATATATTATTAGTTATATGTAACAACTGAATCTTGTAAACAAATCTTCAGTTTGTCATGAGGAAGGTTGAACCTGAAGTAGGCCTTACTGAGTTGCTGCGAAATGATAACCTCTAGATATTACTCCTGTTGTTGTTAACCCTTACTCACCATCACATTTAACTGCCCACTCTAGTGATAACCTCTAGATATTACTCCTGTTGTTGGTAACCCTTACTCACCATCACATTTAACTGCCCACTCTAGTGATAACGTCTAGATATTACTCCTGTTGTTGTTAACTCTTACTCACCATCACATTTAACTGCCCACTCTAGTGATAACCTCTAGATATTACTCCTGTTGTTGTTAACCCTTACTAACCATCACATTTAACTGCCCACTCTAGTTGTACAAGGCGATCCTAATCAAGGACTTTTTATTTAAACCTAGAATACATACTGAAGCTACGATAACAAAAGGCACACCTGCTCTTGCTATTTGCCCAGAGAGGAAAAAAAGCACATTTTAAAAGTTTGGCCCTTTTTGTGACACAGTAGACAGGATTGTTTTTTTATGAAGGGATACGGTAGTGTAGGGATGGGGAGGGATTTGGGTAATGGGGGGCACATTCTACCTCTGTATCATGGTGAACGCTGTCCTCTGGAATACAGATTGGTATGTTATTTGAATAAGGGCAAAACGAAAACCCGATAATCGAGCCATCCTATCCAAGACAACACACACTGCATGTCTTCTCTAAACTGTCAGTCTATGTGTTTCGATTTTATACATATATATATATATATTTTTATATACTTTTCAGTTTTTGTTTTATTCCAGCTTTCCGCCGTTACGACTTACGTGTGCAAACGTCTAGTGCGACGAACACGTGCCAACCTGAGCTAGAGGGACAGGGTTTCATCAGTTCTCCCACAATTCTCCTCCGAAATCTAAAATGTTACATGGACTTTGATGAATAGCGGGCATACCAGTATAATTACACTGATTAACATAAACAATGCACAGAATAAATCAATGAATTTCACCAAATCCGCTGTGCACCAAGTCCAAATCGTACTAATGAGTGGAGAACCTAAAAGAAGGTATTCTAGGTCTATATTTAGGAGGCCACTGGGAGGGTCAACATTGAAGCCAGGTCAATAAATCAGTTTTCCTTTTAAGTAAAGCCACAAATAATTTGGACAACCTCATGTTACCATCCCCCCCCCCCCCCCCCCCCCCCCCCACCACCACACACTCATGCCTCTTCTACACCAACACAGACTTCCAAATACTTATTGCCGCCATCGATCATCAGACAAACGGGCCTGTCCCTGAGTCACTTGGACTGCAGTAACCATGTTCCACCAGAGATGGTGCTGTTTGTGGAGTTACCTTTTAGTCTTCAATGGAAAAACTGGATTTTGCAACCTGTACCCTATTTTCCCAGATCATTTTGGGTCTAAGAGACTAATGCGGACAACAATTTTTGAAATTGGTCCACTATTGAGTGAGAACGCTGTAATCCTTTGGGGCAATTACGCCCTGTCAGTGTACATCCACGTGCTTGTTCTTGTCACTGACAGGCTCCTATTATGCTTTAACATTATGGAAAGGATCCCTACAGAGAGATAAAACGCGCTTCTTTACCTTTCGCTTGATTCATGCCTCGCTGAAGGAGATGTCTCGCTGAAGGAGATGTCTCGCTGAAGGAGATGCCTCGCTGAAGGAGATGTCTCGCTGAAGGAGATGCCTCGCTGAAGGAGATGTCTCGCTGAAGGAGATGCCTCACTGAAGGAGATGCTTCGCTGAAGGAGATGTCTCGCTGAAGGAGATGTCTCGCTGAAGGAGATGCCTCACTGAAGGAGATGCTTCGCTGAAGGAGATGTCTCGCTGACGGAGATGCCTCGCTGAAGGAGATGCCTCGCTGAAGGAGATGCTTCGCTGAAGGAGATGCCTCGCTGAAGGAGATGCCTCGCTGAAGGAGATGCTTCGCTGAAGGAGATGCCTCGCTGAAGGAGATGTCTCGCTGAAGGAGATGTCTTGCCAGAGTTGGGTTGTTGCAGGAGGGGAACGGAGGAAACGTACCGTGAGTGAAAGCTGGAGAGAGGAGTTTGTTGTGTTGGACTACAGGAGGTGTAGCTTAGTGTTATCTAAAAGATTCGGGTGAAGGAGAGTTGAGATCAATGACAATAGGGAAATACCCTGAAACAATGAGATTTCAGAGCGACACTTCTCCTTGAGAAGCATTGTCCCATGTAGACGGAGACGGCACCAGTGAATCAGGTGTATTCTTAAACTCCCGTCCTTCGGTTTGTTCAGTCAGCTGGTATATCGTCTTTTCTTACGGTCAGTTATTGGTCACACTTCAATGTCAATCGACCCCTCTGTTCATAAACCACCAGTAAACCAGCGCTGTGTCCAAGGCTGGCTCCGTGAAACTACTCTTCAACGGCCCGGCCCGACCAGACGCGATGTCTGCCGACTGACAACACGTGGCATGAAAGGCCATTAGAGCAGATACGGCATTGGAAATGTCACGTTAACGTGACCGAACGCTTCCCTCGATGACGTTTTCCATCGAGGTCAAGGGAAAGAGGTTCGGAAAGGACATGGGACGTACTTGTTTTGAATATCCGACTGCAACCCTAACACGTGTCCATCTTGAACAAACAACAACAACAACAACAGGAGCGTAGGAAGTAGAAAACAGCATGCGTGACATCATCTGAAGTCCTCCAATCACGTCCATGGTTTGGACAGTTCGCACACACTCCGCGCGGACCTTCAAAATGTCCCAGTTGCACGGCATATCGCGCCAAATCGCGGTGTGACCACGAGGGCCCTAGTGACGTCATTTTTGGTGTGCGCCACCGTGGGCAGTACACGCGCCACTATAAATTAGGTTCAAGGCTTTATGATGCAGGCTTCAACCATTGCGCTCTGTCAGCAATTACCGCAATTGGCACCTCATCGCTGGACAGACGGGGTCTTCTTTCACTCTCCGCTAAAGGAAACGGTAATCGGACCTCCTTTGTAGAATGGGCTGAGTGCTTCCACACGACTGCCCCCCAGTGAGTTATAGTGGACCCTCTGTCATTCAAAAGGGTCTGAATGACAGAGCGGACGGCCCTCCTAGGCCATTTCAAGCAGTTATACAGTTGGAAGTTTCAACCAGATCATTAAAACTTTGTTCCCACTCTCCAGCACTCATTTAAAGTGGGGGCGTGGCCTTCAGTTTGAACCCACATCTCACGTGGTGGCCACACTGCTATTCATTTCAATGGCATCTCATGCATTTTTAATCAAAAAGCTTTTCCATGGCTATGCAAGCCAGCACCTTCGATCATGCCGACAGTGCAAAGTCTATAGGCTAGAGTAGAATTGCGATTACAGTTTCACAGTCTCTCAAACGTCTTTTTCCCACTGTGGCCCCTGAACAGTTTCCTTGATGAAGTATCACGTAATCACAGCCGTCGCTGCTGAAGCCGAGTCAGCGGCGCTATTTTGTCCTTGAGGCGCTCCTTCTGGAAGCCTGGATCGTTGCTCTGCCACGCCGTCGTCTTAGGCAGCGCTCACTCATCCTCGTTTCACTCAGCTGAGCTGTCAGCTTCCGAGATGGACGCCGCTAATCTCTTTCAAACAGAAAGAAATAGCACAAAATAAAAACTTTCATCCCCCCCCAAATTGGACAGTGAGCGATGATGTTGTTGGCCCTGTCCCCATGGTAACCCTGGCCCCCCCAGCTGTAAAACGGATGAGCATAGGAATCCCTGACAGGCCATGCTGGGGGGGGGGGGGGGGGGGGGGGGGGGGGGGGGGTTGTGTGTGTAAGTAAGGGTTAAACATAAAGATGGCCTTTCTGAAGTGCAGAGCTTTGTTTTTACAAATGAGGATAGACCAGGGACTTTTTAACCCCTCCACTGTGACTAATGAATCAGGTGTAGCTACACGGCCTCATCATAAGCCATTTGAGGTTTATTGCTGTGCAGGGAACGAGGAAAGGTCGCCACACAGTGCTGCTGCTACTGAGGGGGGAGTAGACTGTCTGGCCTTTGTGCCGGGAGAAACGCTTTCACATGCTAATTGGAACTATCTGAAGGCAAACAGCAGAGTTTGAGAAGGGGGGGGGGGGGGGGGGGTGATGGGGGGGGGGGGGTGGGGATATGTTGAGGGGGGGGGGGGGGGGAGTTGCCGGTTGGGGGGATTTGGGGGGGGCAAGGATTGCCTTACATCACTGAGGGGGGGGGGGGGGGGGGGGCATTAGCGGTATGGTTACAGTCTGAGCGTCTCCTTCGTCGCTATTTCACTGTGCGAGGCTCATGTTGGACTCCACACCGTGACTGGTTTTTTTTGGAAGTAAGAAAGGGCAATGGTTGTACTTATGGTGTGAAACAACACTGTGGATTTTAGCAAAAGATTGAGAGGATAGGGATACGGTAGTGTCCGTCTGCGTCTCCTTCGCCATTACGTCGTACCATCTCCACACCGTTAATAAAGGGCCACTGTCCATCAAAAGATTGAAGTTAGAAAAGCAGAATTCATCCAGTGGGTTAAGTGTTTCTGTTGGGAGAAGGCAGATGTAGAATGAAAGCAACAGCTCAGGATCATTGACACACAGCATAAAGCTACTGTATCGTGTCTGACTGACTTTGCAAGTGATTTTCAGCGTGTAAATCTATGCATGACATCAATGACCTTCGAATCACTCCAGGTCTGTATGGCCATTGGCCAGAATGGGATGCCCAGTTGTCCGTGCACAAGGTTAGGGCAAGTTTAGCAAAAGGTCATGAATGTTTGGTTCAGTTGTACAGCAAGAGATGAAAAGGCTGTGCTAGGTGTGTGACCTTTGCTACGGTGTGTAGGTCACTCACAGTTTGGGAATGACTTGCCTTGGTGTCCAGCGACCCTGCCGATGTAGGGTTTTGAAATGTTAGGATGGAGGGTTGTGTGATGGGAAAGAGAAACCAAGTGAGCTTTTGTCTCTCAGCGCGGGCGGTAAAGCAAGCGTGCATGTGTGCGGATCACTATTTTAATAAATAGAATAGAATATATAGAAAAATGAAAGGTTTATTTATGTATTGTAACACTCATAATAATAACCAGAGCAAATGGTTTCCTAACGATCTAATCATAAAGGCTTACTTGCCTCTCTCCTCATCTCATCTCCTCATCTTGCAGGCCGTACAGGTCAGGTCCACGGTGATTGCTGAGCATCTACGAAGAAACCTTTCTCGTCCAAGCAGTGGGGTTTCTCAGAATGGAGAACGCATTCCCGTTGCCCTCAAGTGCCTCTTGTGGTCAAGAGCTGATGACTGATGACCTGTGGTGTAGCATACGTATGTGTTGAAGTCACCCCTGTTCCTCTTTCCCTTTCAATACTGCATGCTTAGAACTCTCCTTTAAAGTGGCCAACTTAACCGGGCGTTGAAGGCGATGACTGCGTAGTCTTCAGTGGTGGAATTGTGTTCTAAATTGAAATACCACGATACTTTCATTCGGGCCTTGTGTGACTGTATATAACCCCTGTTAACCCCCCCCCCCCCCCCCCCCTCCCCCCTCTCTCTCTCTCAACACTATGAGCAATTCAGGGTTTGTCGTGACGAATATGAAATGAAACGTGGACAGGGTTCTCTGTGCCATGTCCATTTAGATTGTGAGGGGGGGTTTCTGTCCAGACCGGTCACTCTTGATCGCTGGCTCACTTTGTTATCAGAGGTTCTTGTGAACGATGGAGTGTGTAATGTTTAGATTAACCCCGTGATTGCCACCTGCAGAACCGGAGCTTCACGGAGGGATTGATTCAACCCCCGTCGCCTTGTGTTTACAACTACGTTAGCTGTAATTATATAGTCACCTCACCGTAAGCCGAGCGAGGGTCTCCCCCGAGGGTCTCTCTCTTCCCCCCCCCCCCCCCCCCCCCGACACCCATCTGACTTTAATCACCTGTGCTGCGGGCACAGCCCTGGAAAAATGAAAGTCTTCTAATGAGAGAGAACAGTGCAAAACAATGGTGATGCATAACCGAGGCCGTCATTAGCGAGACCGCTGTCCCCTCTGACCAAGACATCTGTCCCCTCTGACCAAGGCATCTGTCCCGTCTGAACGACCAAGACACAGTCAAGTGCGCTGAAAGACGGAGATCAATCAGATGGCGCGTTCTCCAGTGACCGCAGCCCAGACACACTCAACATCAGGATGAGAGAACACGTCGATCCTTGAACGGTGATAGCACTCTCTGGAGAACCATCCCCCCCATTCCCTGGTCTCCATGGCCTTCCTCTTAATGGTGAGGTGATATGGAAAGCTTTAGGGGGATGGTTGTAGCCTCCAAGTGGCTTACAGGTTTACCCAGCATTACATGCGTCCATTGAGAGAGACTCTCTGCAATAGTCCATCAGTCAGAGTCTGTTGGATGGATATCTCTCCAGCCTGATGGGACCCCTTGTTTCTCTGTTTCTCTTCTCAAAAGGTGGGCTACACCTTTTACCTCATAAACTGTCCAGGGGAGAAGAGTTAATAGTGTGCGCACTCAAAAGAAAAAAGGAAATAAGCGAAAAAATTTGATGTATGAAGGTGGGAGGAGTAGAGAAAGATAAAGGGGGACAGAGGGAGAAAGAGAAAAAGGGCAGCCTTTGAGACGAGTGCAGAGCATTTCAAAAGGCCGATGTGGAAGAACTGCTCTTTCCCTGAGCCCGGGGAAAAGCCTTTTCTCCTTCGTACCTTATTCACTGAAGGTAGCGACACAGAAACCGTCAGCAGTGGATTACAAGCCAGGATTTGAGGGAACATCAAGAAGGGGATTCGCTGAGGTAGTCGGACTGGTAGCCCACGACACATCTCTGGCACACAACGGGGCCGCAGAACCACAGCCAGAGAATGGGAAGAATGGGACGTTTTGCATACAGCTGCAGATTTTCCTTCCTCTGTCTTAAAAATAAACATGCAATCTGTGGCTGTGTCGGCATACACAGGAAGGATTAGCTGTGCATGCTGCTTGGAATAATAGATCGGAGAAGGGCGCTTAAATGCCTCTTCATCTGTTAAATCAAGACAGAGAGACAGAAAGAGCGCGTGAGACAGTGGGAGAAAGAGTGAACTTGAGAGCGTCTAATTGGAGCATATTAAAATGAGCCAGTGAGCCCATGGTTTGCTTAACACTGAATCAGTATCGATTGAAATCCTGACCTTCGCTCAAACACGGTGGAGGGTGGACGCCGTGTATCCAGGCTCACTGCTCCGATTGGGAAAACATGGCTGGGGTCTCCCCGTGTCAACCTGACGGCGGGGATCCTTGTTCACCAAATGTGTGATGTGAAGCGGAAGGAGAAGAATTGTTTTTTTATTGAGTGGGAAGGGATCCACCCTCCGGCATCGTGGTGGGGGGGGGGGCGCTCCTTGAACAAATTGGCTTTGCCCTCCTTTCCCCTCGCAGCTGAAGGCGCTGGGGCGCAGGTCCTCGGAAACAACTTCTTCCTCCTTACACCTTTCTGGCCTTCAGGCAGGAAGTGGCTGTTAGTCATGTTATTGGACCGCTTCTAACACTGGCCATGATGCACCACATTTCGGTTCACGTTTTTGTTGTTGTTTTTTTGTGTTATTGTGGACCTTTGCTCGAATCTTTCCACTGGTCTCGCGCTCGAAGCCAGCTGACTGGGGATGTTATTAGCGGATCAGCGTGGAGGTCAGACACAGACTTAGCTAGAGGGGGTCAACACAGCAGTGTGTTTGTGTAGGTGTGTGTGTACGTGTGTGTGTGTGTGTGTCTCTGTGTGTCTGAGTGTTTGTTTGCATGTGTCTGCTTGCCCTTGTGTGTGTGTGTGTGTGTGTTTGTGTGTGCTGTGTGCCTTTATGCGTGTGTGTGCGTGCTTTTGTGTCTGTATGTGTGTCTGTGTCTCAGAGCTAATGTCTTTGTGTGCATTTTGATTTGCACGCTTGTCTTGCTTATTCATGTTCCGCCGCTGAGTTTTCTAACCCAATCTGAAGAGGCCCCCTTGTGAAACGCGTGATCCAGCACTGGCGTTTATAAACCAGAGAGAAGGAGGAAGCAGGAGGGTCCGTAGTATGGAAATCCTTCCCTGGATATCTCATATCCATTACCGCCCCTCAGAGTTTCGAGACTTGCACCCCCCCCCCCCCCCCCCCCCCCCCCCCCCCCCCCCCCCCACCCACCACCCCCCCCCCCCCCCCCCCCACACCCCCACCACCCCCCCCCCCCCCCCCCCCCCCCCCCCCCCGACGGGTGAGCAGCAGGAGGAGGGCGGACCCTGAGGGAAATGGGAAGGACAGGGTGATTGAAGAGTGTCTAATAGTCCATATTCTCTATCTAGAGGGAGAGAGAGCACGCAGGTGCATAGCCATAGAGTTAATTAAACTGTTGGGGTATCGTTGTAAGGTCCTTGTAATTGTTCTATGGCACACACAAACACATACACTTCTCCACTGGGACTTGAGACTGTGCAAAGTGTGTGCTTTCAAGAGTCATCTGATTGCCATCCAGTGATTAAACATTGCTCCTGGGACAAACAATTCTCTCTCGTTCTTGTGGTTTTAATAAACGGAGCCTCTCACACAGCGGGGCTGGCTGGGGCCCTTGTGATGCCACTACAATGTGTTGACGAGATTTGTGGGGGGAAGTGGGAGAACGCAAGGGAGCAGGCGACAAGCAAACCGCGGTACCAACCAACAGCAAGTTGGTATGAGGAAGAAAATCGAACTGACGGTGTTGAACATAGTTGTTTTATTTTAATTTTTTTATAAACTAACACACAGTTGCTTCCATTCAGGACCTGACAATCGGCCGGTGGATCGCCCATGTCTTTTGCTGTCGCCTCGTTATTCGCTATTCCCACAACCAGCTAGTTATTTATCCGATTTTTTACTAAGGACAGATTTCCACACGGCAATCCAATGCTTGGCATAGCCTAATAAGGAAGAATTAACTGCAACTCTGCTGCGTTTATTCATCAAACAAATGCAAATGTTGAAATGGCCTCTTTGGCATCCGAGGCATCAGTTGACCTCATGGGAAATACTCTTCAGAACGCCAAGGCTTTAAATGAGGGAGAGAGGAAGATCAAGAACAGAGGGAATAGGATTGTTTGGACTGGTGAGCAGCAATTTATGTTTTAAAAACCCCACTGCAGTTTCACACCAAGAGCACAAATCGCTGGAATGATCAGCGCCTTGCAGACCGCATCGTATTACAGGCCTGGGTTGACCTCCATAGTTGAGTCTTTACTTTTATCAATGGCTGGAATGGATTTCGAGTAGAGACAGTGAAGCGTGCAGTTAGCCATATCTCATTGAAACACGCATGCACGCACGCACACACACACTCACTTACTCTGAGCCAAATTCGCCATACAGCAATCAATGCACAGCATTGTCACCCATTTTCACACACATGCTTACACGCTCACTCACACACGCACACGCACGTGCAGAGGCTGATTGGAAGGTAGAGGCAGTGAATGTTGCTTCTAATAGTAACAGAGAAAAAAAGAAGGAATGGAGGGAGGGGATTAAGATTCTGATTCCCTGGCGGTGCGCTGGGACGCTATAGTGGGACACCTAAGACATGTCAAGACTCAGAAGAAAAAAGCAGAGTGGGCAGAAAACCTGGGTTTAAAACGCAGAGGAGGAGAGAGAATGAGAAAGAACGCAGAGATAGAGATATGGAAGGGATGTGTGTGTGTTTGTTTGTCTTGTGTGTGTGTTTGTTTGTCTTGTGTTTGTTTGTCTTTGTGTGTGTTTGTTTGTCGTATGTGTGTTTGTTTGTCTTGTGTGTGTGTGTGTTTGTCTTGTGTGTGTGTGTGTGTTTGTTTGTGTGTGTGTGTGTGTGTTTGTTTGTCTTGTGTGTGTGTGTGTGTTTGTTTGTCTTATGTGTGTGTGTTTGTTTATCGTGTGTGTGTGTGTTTGTTTGTCTTGTGTGTGTGTGTGTTTGTTTGTCTTGTGTGTGTGTTTGTTTGTCTTGTATGTGTGTGTTTGTCTTGTGTGTGTTTGTCTTGTGTGTGTGTTTGTTTGTCTTGTGTGTGTTTGTTTGTCTTGTGTGTGTGTTTGTTAGTCTTGTGTGTGTATTTGTTTGTCTTGTGTGTGTGTGTTTGTTTGTCTTTGTGTGTGTGTGTGTTTGTCTTGGTGTGTGTGTGTTTGTTTGTCTTGTGTGTGTGTGTGTGTGCATACTTGTTTGTCTTGTGTGTGTGTGTGTGTGCTTGTCTTGTGTGTGTATTTGTTTGTCTTGTGTGTGTGTGTGTGTGTTTGTTTTGTGTGTGTGTGTGTTTGTCTTGGTGTGTGTGTTTGTTTGTCTTGTGTGTGTGTGCGTACTTGTTTGTCTTGTGTGTGTGTGTGTGTGTGTGCTTGTCTTGTGTGTGTGTGTTTGTTTGTCTTGTGTGTGTTTGTTTGTCTTGTGTGTGTGTTTGTTCGTCTTGTGTGTGTTTGTTTGTCTTTGTGTGTGTGTTTGTTTGTCTTGTGTGTGTGTGTGTGTGTTTGCGCCCGCATGCGCGTGCCAAGGTGCTAACGGGCATTGCTGGAGAGTAATCCGATTTGTTATCTCGCAGAGCTAACCTTGGGGCATCATGGGCTGTCTCGCAGGGAGGTCAAAGGTCACCCCTGAGGATATGATATGAGATGAGGGAGAGGAGGAGGAAGAGGATGCTCAGCACATGGACCCTCCCCTTCCTCTGCGCGCCTGCAGCCTGAGAAGGATGCAGCAGGTGGATATCCAGGGACCTGACAGCCCACTTTACAGGCATGAGGATAAACCATGTCCCTAACGAGCCATTCTGACAGTTTGGCTCCAATTACAATGTAAGTATATAGCATGTGGTTGCTCACTGACATACTCTGCCCTTCCCGTTGGCCTCAAAATATAGATTTTTCACCAAATGTCACCATGTGTCCGTCAATTCTGTCCGTCTCTTGTCCAGCGCTAATAGATACACACATGCACTCAGTCTCTCTCTCCGTCTCCATCTCTGGTCTCTCAAACACATGAAACACTTTCTCCATCTCGTAACCCACTTCCTCCCCCTCCCTTTAGGCTGTCAAGATGATTGGAGTTGAGTTGCTATTTGCTCAGAGAGAGAGAGAGAGAGAGAGAGAGAGAGAGAGAGAGAGAGAGAGAGAGAGAGAGAGAGAGAGAGAGAGAGAGAGAGAGAGAGAGAGAGAGAGAGAGAGAGAGAGAGAGAGAGAGAGAGAGAGAGAGAGAGAGAGAGAGAGAGAGAGAGAGAGAGAGAGAGGCAGGTCTGAAGTATACAGGTGTGCAAGTCCACGGGGTGCGGCGTCACTCACGAGGTAACGAGAAACCGTCAAGTACACTTCCCCTCACCGCAGCGTCCAGCTGATCTATTACAGTGAAAAAAAGATCCCGTATATTACTGTCACATTGGCTGGGGCGTCTCCCTCCCCCTCACACGTACTGCGCGTGGAGGCAGCAAGCTTAATTACTCTTTTAATTGTAATGAGTGATTTCTTCATTATTTTCAATTCTTTCTAGTGGCCGTTCAGGGAACCTCCCCCCCCCCCCCCCCCCCCCCCATCACCCTCCGAGGGGTGAGCAGAACCAGGCTGGCTGTGGAGGCCTGATGAGGGTATGTTCTGCTTGGATATCTGTCTCCGTCTCCCTCCTGCTGTTCCCCCCTCACGTCATTAACCTCGTTAGTAGTTCATGGGCTAGGATCTGGCAATCCTCAGCCGTGTCATGATGATACTGATTCATCATCACGCTCTCAGGATCTGAAGAAGTAATGTGTAAAAGCCTGAGTGCTGACCTTTTGAAGATGTGTGTGTGTGTGAGTTGTGTGTTGTGTGTTTGTATTGTTTTGGCAACGCTCTGCACATCTAATTCCAACCATCCACTACGCTACACACACATTGTCTCACAGCTTTCCTCATCACCACGCACACACCCCTCGCTCATTATCGCCACGGCCACGGCGGCAGGTGTGGGGGCGGGGGCTTGGCTGCCATCTTGGGACTGTAGATAACTGAGTGATGATTTGCATGTGGTTATTGGAGGCTTCTCAGCGCATGGAAGACACCACAGGGGGGGATAATGGTTCAGCCATTGCTGCTCCTTATGGGTTCCATGTGGAGAGGGGGGGGGGGGGGGGGGTAGGCTTCTGAAGAATATATAAATATACATATAGGCTTCTGAAGAAGCTTCAATGCCTATATAATTGCATATTATTGTATATATATATGCCTATATAATTGTGTGTGTGTATATATATATATATATATATGCCTATATAATTGAACATTGTTCATATGTGACACAGAATAAACTGCTTTCTCCTCAAGCTGCCTGTCATCTTGCTGAGTGGTCCTTACTGTGGG
>JACYXH010000216.1:8949834-8986947 GCA_026745465.1 Lota lota | reverse complement strand
ACTCCTTCGACGCTGGCAACGACGGCAGCATCCACAACTCCTTCGACGCTGGCAACGACGCCAGCATCCACAACTCCTTCGACGCTGACAACGACGCCACCCACAACTGCTTCAACGCCAGCATCCACAACTCCTTCGACGCTGGCAACGACGCCAGCTTCCACAACTGCTTCGACGCCAGCATCCACAACTCCTTCGACGCTGGCAACGACGGCAGCATCCACAACTCCTTCGACGCTGGCAACGACGCAAGCATCAACAACTGCTTCGACGCCAGCATCCACAACTCCTTCGACGCTGGCAACGACGCCAGCATCCACAACTCCTTCGACGCTGACAACGACGCCACCCACAACTGCTTCAACGCCAGCATCCACAACTGCTTCGACGCTGGCAACGACGGCAGCATCCACAACTGCTTCGACGCTGGCAACGACGGCAGCATCCACAACTCCTTCGACGCTGGCAACGGCGGCAGCATCCACAACTCCTTCGACGCTAGCAACGGCGGCAGCATCCACAACTCCTTCGACGCTGGCAACGACGGCAGCATCCACAACTCCTTCGACGCTGGCAACGACGCAAGCATCCACAACTGCTTCGACGGCAGCATCCACAACTCCTTTGACGCTGCAAACGACGCCCCCCACAACTGCTTCGACGCCAGCATCCACAACTCCTTCGACGCTGGCAACGACGGCAGCATCCACAACTCCTTCGACGCTGGCAACGACGGCAGCATCCACAACTCCTTCGACGCTGGCAACGACGGCAGCATCCACAACTCCTTCGACGCTGGCAACGACGGCAGCATCCACAACTCCTTCGACGCTGGCAACGACGCCAGCATCCACAACTCCTTCGACGCTGACAACGACGCCACCCACAACTGCTTCGACGCCAGCATCCACAACATCTTCGACGCTGGCAACGACGGCATTATCCACAACTCCTTCGACGCTGGCAACGACGCCAGCATCCACAACTGCTTCGACGCCAGCATCCACAACTCCTTCGACGCTGGCAACGACGGCAGCATCCACAACTCCTTCGACGCTGGCAACGACGGCAGCATCCACAACTCCTTCGACGCTGGCAACGACGGCAGCATCCACAACTCCTTCGACGCTGGCAACGACGCAAGCATCCACAACTCCTTCGACGCTGGCAACGACGCCAGCATCCACAACTGCTTCGACGGCAGCATCCACAACTCCTTCGACGCCGGCAACGACAGCAGCATCCACAACTCCTTCGACGCTGGCAACGACGCCACCCACAACTGCTTCGACGGCAGCATCCAAAACTCTTTCGACGCTGGCAACGACGGCAGAATCCACAACTCCTTTGACGCTGCCAACGACGCCCCCCACAACTGCTTCGACTCCAGCATCCACAACTCCTTCGACGCTGGCAACGACGGCAGCATCCACAACTCCTTCGACGCCGGCAACGACGGCAGCATCCACAACTCCTTCGACGCCGGCAACAACGCCAGCATCCACATCTCCTTCGACGCCGGCAACGACGCCAGCATCCACAACTGCTTCGACGGCTGCATCCACAACTCCGTCGACGCTGGCAACGACGGCAGCATCCACAACTCCTTCGACGCTGGCAACGACGCCTCCCACAACTGCTTCGACGCCAGCATCCACAACTCCTTCGACGCTGGCAACGACGGCAGCATCCACAACTCCTTTGACGCTGGCAACGACGGCAGCATCCACAACTCTTTCGACGCTGGCAACGACGGCAGCATCCACAACTCCTTCGACGCTGGCAACGACGGCAGCATCCACATCTCCTTCGACGCTGGCAACGACGGCAGCATCCACATCTCCTTCGACGCTGGCAACGACGGCAGCATCCACAACTCCTTCGACGCTGGCAACGACGCAAGCATCAACAACTGCTTCGACGGCAGCATCCACAACTCCTTTGACGCTGGCATCGACGCCAGCATCCACAACTGCTTCGACGGCAGCATCCACAACTCGTTCGACGCCGGCAACGACTCCAGCATCCACAACTCCTTCGACGCCGGCAACGACGCCAGCATCCACAATTCCTTCGACGCCGGCAACGACGCCAGCATCCACAACTCCTTTGACGCCGGCAACGAAGCCAGCATCCACAACTCCTTCGACGCTGGCAACGACGGCAGCTTCCAATACTCCTTCGACGCTGGCAACGACAGCAGCTTCCAATACTCCTTCGACGCTGGCAACGACGCAAGCATCCACAACTCCTTCGACGCTGGCAACGACGCCAGCATCCACAACTCCTTCGACGCCGGCAACAACGCCAGCATCCACAACTCCTTTGACGCCGGCAACGACGCCAGCATCCACATCTCCTTCGACGCCGGTTACGACGGCAGCATCCACAACTCCTTCGACGCCGGCAACGACGGCAGCATCCACAACTCCTTCGACGCCGGCAACGACGGCAGCATCTGCATCGACGGCAGCATCCACAACTCCTTCGACGCCAGCATCCACAATTCCTTCGACGCCGGCAACGACGCCAGCATCCACATCTCCTTCGACGCTGGCAACGATGCCTCCCACAACTGCTTCGACGCCAGCATCCACAACTCCTTCGACGCTGGCAACGACGGCAGCATCCACAACTTCTTCGACGCTGGCAACGACGGCAGCATCCACAACTCCTTCGACGCTGGCAACGACGGCAGCATCCACAACTCCTTCGACGCTGGCAACGACGGCAGCATCCACAACTCCTTCGACGCTGGCAACGACGGCAGCATCCACAACTCCTTCGACGCTGGCAACGACGCCAGCATCCACAACTCCTTCGACGCTGACAACGACGCCACCCACAACTGCTTCAACGCCAGCATCCACAACTCCTTCGACGCTGGCAACGACGCCAGCTTCCACAACTGCTTCGACGCCAGCATCCACAACTCCTTCGACGCTGGCAACGACGGCAGCATCCACAACTCCTTCGACGCTGGCAACGACGCAAGCATCAACAACTGCTTCGACGCCAGCATCCACAACTCCTTCGACGCTGGCAACGACGCCAGCATCCACAACTCCTTCGACGCTGACAACGACGCCACCCACAACTGCTTCAACGCCAGCATCCACAACTGCTTCGACGCTGGCAACGACGGCAGCATCCACAACTGCTTCGACGCTGGCAACGACGGCAGCATCCACAACTCCTTCGACGCTGGCAACGGCGGCAGCATCCACAACTCCTTCGACGCTGGCAACGACGGCAGCATCCACAACTCCTTCGACGCTGGCAACGACGGCAGCATCCACAACTCCTTCGACGCTGGCAACGACGCAAGCATCCACAACTGCTTCGACGGCAGCATCCACAACTCCTTCGACGCTGGCAACGACGGCAGAATCCACAACTCCTTTGACGCTGCAAACGACGCCCCCCACAACTGCTTCGACGCCAGCATCCACAACTCCTTCGACGCTGGCAACGACGGCAGCATCCACAACTCCTTCGACGCTGGCAACGACGGCAGCATCCACAACTCCTTCGACGCTGGCAACGACGGCAGCATCCACAACTCCTTCGACGCTGGCAACGACGGCAGCATCCACAACTCCTTCGACGCTGGCAACGACGCCAGCATCCACAACTCCTTCGACGCTGACAACGACGCCACCCACAACTGCTTCGACGCCAGCATCCACAACATCTTCGACGCTGGCAACGACGGCATTATCCACAACTCCTTCGACGCTGGCAACGACGCCAGCATCCACAACTGCTTCGACGCCAGCATCCACAACTCCTTCGACGCTGGCAACGACGGCAGCATCCACAACTCCTTCGACGCTGGCAACGACGGCAGCATCCACAACTCCTTCGACGCTGGCAACGACGGCAGCATCCACAACTCCTTCGACGCTGGCAACGACGCAAGCATCCACAACTCCTTCGACGCTGGCAACGACGCCAGCATCCACAACTGCTTCGACGGCAGCATCCACAACTCCTTCGACGCCGGCAACGACAGCAGCATCCACAACTCCTTCGACGCTGGCAACGACGCCACCCACAACTGCTTCGACGGCAGCATCCAAAACTCTTTCGACGCTGGCAACGACGCCAGAATCCACAACTCCTTTGACGCTGCCAACGACGCCCCCCACAACTGCTTCGACTCCAGCATCCACAACTCCTTCGACGCTGGCAACGACGGCAGCATCCACAACTCCTTCGACGCCGGCAACGACGGCAGCATCCACAACTCCTTCGACGCCGGCAACAACGGCAGCATCCACATCTCCTTCGACGCCGGCAACGACGCCAGCATCCACAACTGCTTCGACGGCTGCATCCACAACTCCGTCGACGCTGGCAACGACGGCAGCATCCACAACTCCTTCGACGCTGGCAACGACGCCTCCCACAACTGCTTCGACGCCAGCATCCACAACTCCTTCGACGCTGGCAACGACGGCAGCATCCACAACTCCTTTGACGCTGGCAACGACGGCAGCATCCACAACTCTTTCGACGCTGGCAACGACGGCAGCATCCACAACTCCTTCGACGCTGGCAACGACGGCAGCATCCACATCTCCTTCGACGCTGGCAACGACGGCAGCATCCACATCTCCATCGACGCTGGCAACGACGGCAGCATCCACAACTCCTTCGACGCTGGCAACGACGCAAGCATCAACAACTGCTTCGACGGCAGCATCCACAACTCCTTTGACGCTGGCATCGACGCCAGCATCCACAACTGCTTCGACGGCAGCATCCACAACTCGTTCGACGCCGGCAACGACTCCAGCATCCACAACTCCTTCGACGCCGGCAACGACGCCAGCATCCACAATTCCTTCGACGCCGGCAACGACGCCAGCATCCACAACTCCTTTGACGCCGGCAACGAAGCCAGCATCCACAACTCCTTCGACGCTGGCAACGACGGCAGCTTCCAATACTCCTTCGACGCTGGCAACGACAGCAGCTTCCAATACTCCTTCGACGCTGGCAACGACGCAAGCATCCACAACTCCTTCGACGCTGGCAACGACGCCAGCATCCACAACTCCTTCGACGCCGGCAACAACGCCAGCATCCACAACTCCTTTGACGCCGGCAACGACGCCAGCATCCACATCTCCTTCGACGCCGGTTACGACGGCAGCATCCACAACTCCTTCGACGCCGGCAACGACGGCAGCATCCACAACTCCTTCGACGCCGGCAACGACGGCAGCATCTGCATCGACGGCAGCATCCACAACTCCTTCGACGCCAGCATCCACAATTCCTTCGACGCCGGCAACGACGCCAGCATCCACATCTCCTTCGACGCTGGCAACGATGCCTCCCACAACTGCTTCGACGCCAGCATCCACAACTCCTTCGACGCTGGCAACGACGCTCAGCATCCAACCAAACATCCTTCGATGCTGAGCCGACCGTTGCCAGCGTCGAAGGAGTTGTGGATGCTGCCGTCGAAGCAGTTGTTGGTGGCGTCGTTGCCAGAGTCAAAGGAGTTGTGGATGCTGATGTCGTTGCCAGCGTCGAAGGAGTTGTTGATGCTGCCGTCGAAGCAGTTGTGGGTGGCGTCGTTGGCAGAGTCGAAGGAGTTGTGGATGATGGCGACGTTGCCGGCGTCGAAGGAGATGTGGATACTGGCGTCGTTGCCGGCGTCGAAGGAGTTGTGGATGCTGGCGTCGTTGCCGGCGTCGAAGGAGTTGTGGATGCTGGTGTTGTTGCCGGCGTCGAAGGAGTTGTGGATGCTGCCGTCGTTGCCAGCGTAGAAGGAGTTGTGGATGCTGCCGTCGTTGCCAGCGTCGAAGGAGTTCTGGATGCTGCCGTCGAAGCAGTTGTGGGGGGCGTCGAAGGAGTTCTGGATGCTGCCGTCGAAGCAGTTGTGGGGGGCGTCGTTGGCAGCGTCGAAGGAGTTAAGGATGCTGCCGTCGTTGCCAGCGTCGAAGGAGTTGTGGATGCTGCTGTCGAATCAGTTGTGGGGGGCGTCGTTGGCAGCGTCGAAGGATTTGTGGATGCTACCGTCGTTGCCAGCGTCGGAGGAGTTGTGGATGCTGGCGTCGTTGCCAGCGTCGAAGGAGTTGTGGATGCTGCCGTCGAAGCAGTTGTGGATGCTGGCGACGTTGCCAGCGTCGAAGGAGTTGTGGATGCTGCCGTCGAAGCAGTTGTGGATGCTGGCGTCGTTGCCAGCGTCGAAGGAGTTGTGGATGCTGGCGTCGTTGCCAGCGTCGAAGGAGTAGTGGAAGCTGGCGTCGTTGCCAGCGTCGAAGGAGTTGTGGATGCTGCCGTCGTTGCCAGCGTCGAAGGAGTTGTGGATGCTGCCGTCGAAGCAGTTGTTGGTGGCGTCGTTGCCAGCGTCGAAGGAGTTGTGGATGCTGGCGTCGTTGCCAGCGTCAAAGGAGTTGTGGATGCTGGCGTCGAAGCAGTTCTGGGTGGCGTCGTTGCCAGCGTCGAAGGAGTTGTGGATGCTGTCGTCGTTGCCAGCGTAGAAGGAGTTGTGGATGCTGCCGTCGTTGCCAGCGTCGAAGGAGTTGTGGATGCTGCCGTCGTTGCCAGCGTCGAAGGAGTTGTGGGTGGCGTCGTTGGCAGAGTCGAAGGAGTTGTGGATGCTGGCGTCGTTGCCGGCGTCGAAGGAGTTGTGGATGCTGGCGTCGTTGCAGGCGTCGAAGGAGTTGTGGATGCTGCTGTCGTTTCCGGCGTCGAAGGAGTTGTGGATACTGCTGTCGTTGCCGGCGTCGAAGGAGTTGTGGATGCTGCTGTCGTTGCAGGCGTCGAAGGAGTTGTGGATGCTGCTGTCGTTGCAGGCGTCGAAGGAGTTGCGGATGCTGCCGTCGAAGCAGTTGTGGATGCTGGCGACGTTGCCAGCGTCGAAGGAGTTGTGGATGCTGCCGTCGAAGCAGTTGTGGATGCTGGCGTCGTTGCCAGCGTCGAAGGAGTTGTGGATGCTGGCGTCGTTGCCAGCGTCGAAGGAGTAGTGGAAGCTGGCGTCGTTGCCAGCGTCGAAGGAGTTGTGGATGCTGCTGTCGATGCCAGCGTCGAAGGAGTTGTGGGTGGCGTCGTTGGCAGAGTCGAAGGAGTTGTGGATGCTGGCGTCGTTGCCGGCGTCGAAGGAGTTGTGGATGCTGGCGTCGTTGCAGGCGTCGAAGGAGTTTTGGATGCTGCTGTCGTTGCCAGCGTCGAAGGAGTTGTGGATGCTGCCGTCGAAGCAGTTGTGGATGCTGGCGTCGTTGCCAGCGTCGAAGGAGTTGTGGATGCTGGCGTCGTTGCCAGCGTCGAAGGAGTAGTGGAAGCTGGCGTCGTTGCCAGCGTCGAAGGAGTTGTGGATGCTGCCGTCGATGCCAGCGTCGAAGGAGTTGTGGGTGGCGTCGTTGGCAGAGTCGAAGGAGTTGTGGATGCTGGCGTCGTTGCCAGCGTCGAAGGAGTTGTGGATGCTGCCGTCGAAGCAGTTGTGGATGCTGGCGACGTTGCCAGCGTCGAAGGAGTTGTGGATGCTGCCGTCGAAGCAGTTGTGGATGCTGGCGTCGTTGCCAGCGTCGAAGGAGTTGTGGATGCTGGCGTCGTTGCCAGCGTCGAAGGAGTTGTGGATGCTGGCGTCGTTGCCAGCGTCGAAGGAGTAGTGGAAGCTGGCGTCGTTGCCAGCGTCGAAGGAGTTGTGGATGCTGCCGTCGTTGCCAGCGTCGAAGGAGTTGTGGATGCTGCCGTCGAAGCAGTTGTTGGTGGCGTCGTTGCCAGCGTCGAAGGAGTTGTGGATGCTGGCGTCGTTGCCAGCGTCAAAGGAGTTGTGGATGCTGGCGTCGAAGCAGTTCTGGGTGGCGTCGTTGCCAGCGTCGAAGGAGTTGTGGATGCTGTCGTCGTTGCCAGCGTAGAAGGAGTTGTGGATGCTGCCGTCGTTGCCAGCGTCGAAGGAGTTGTGGATGCTGCCGTCGTTGCCAGCGTCGAAGGAGTTGTGGGTGGCGTCGTTGGCAGAGTCGAAGGAGTTGTGGATGCTGGCGTCGTTGCCGGCGTCGAAGGAGTTGTGGATGCTGGCGTCGTTGCAGGCGTCGAAGGAGTTGTGGATGCTGCTGTCGTTGCCGGCGTCGAAGGAGTTGTGGATGCTGCTGTCGTTGCCGGCGTCGAAGGAGTTGTGGATGCTGCTGTCGTTGCAGGCGTCGAAGGAGTTGTGGATGCTGCTGTCGTTGCAGGCGTCGAAGGAGTTGCGGATGCTGCCGTCGAAGCAGTTGTGGATGCTGGCGACGTTGCCAGCGTCGAAGGAGTTGTGGATGCTGCCGTCGAAGCAGTTGTGGATGCTGGCGTCGTTGCCAGCGTCGAAGGAGTTGTGGATGCTGGCGTCGTTGCCAGCGTCGAAGGAGTAGTGGAAGCTGGCGTCGTTGCCAGCGTCGAAGGAGTTGTGGATGCTGCCGTCGATGCCAGCGTCGAAGGAGTTGTGGGTGGCGTCGTTGGCAGAGTCGAAGGAGTTGTGGATGCTGGCGTCGTTGCCGGCGTCGAAGGAGTTGTGGATGCTGGCGTCGTTGCAGGCGTCGAAGGAGTTGTGGATGCTGCTGTCGTTGCCGGCGTCGAAGGAGTTGTGGATACTGCTGTCGTTGCCGGCGTCGAAGGAGTTGTGGATGCTGCTGTCGTTGCAGGCGTCGAAGGAGTTGTGGATGCTGCTGTCGTTGCAGGCGTCGAAGGAGTTGCGGATGCTGCCGTCGAAGCAGTTGTGGATGCTGGCGACGTTGCCAGCGTCGAAGGAGTTGTGGATGCTGCCGTCGAAGCAGTTGTGGATGCTGGCGTCGTTGCCAGCGTCGAAGGAGTTGTGGATGCTGGCGTCGTTGCCAGCGTCGAAGGAGTAGTGGAAGCTGGCGTCGTTGCCAGCGTCGAAGGAGTTGTGGATGCTGCCGTCGATGCCAGCGTCGAAGGAGTTGTGGATGCTGGCGTCGTTGCCAGCGTCGAAAGAGTTCTGGATGCTGCCGTCGAAGCAGTTGTGGGGGGCGTCGTTGGCAGCGTCAAAGGAGTTGTGGATGCTGCCGTCGTTGCCAGCGTCGAAGGAGTTGTGGATGCTGTTGTCGAATCAGTTGTGGGGGGCGTCGTTGGCAGCGTCGAATCAGTTGTGGGGGGCGTCGTTGGCAGCGTCGAAGGAGTTGTGGATGCTGCCGTCGAAGCAGTTGTGGATGCTGGCGACGTTGCCAGCGTCGAAGGAGTTGTGGATGCTGCCGTCGAAGCAGTTGTGGATGCTGGCGACGTTGCCAGCGTCGAAGGAGTTGTGGATGCTGCCGTCGAAGCAGTTGTGGATGCTGGCGTCGTTGCCAGCGTCGAAGGAGTTGTGGATGCTGGCGTCGTTGCCAGCGTCGAAGGAGTAGTGGAAGCTGGCGTCGTTGCCAGCGTCGAAGGAGTTGTGGATGCTGGCGTTGTTGCCAGCGTCGAAGGAGTTGTGGATGCTGCTGTCGTTGCCGGCGTCGAAGGAGTTGTGGATGCTGCTGTCGTTGCAGGCGTCGAAGGAGTTGTGGATGCTGCTGTCGTTGCAGGCGTCGAAGGAGTTGCGGATGCTGCCGTCGAAGCAGTTGTGGATGCTGGCGACGTTGCCAGCGTCGAAGGAGTTGTGGATGCTGCCGTCGAAGCAGTTGTGGATGCTGGCGTCGTTGCCAGCGTCGAAGGAGTATTGGAAGCTGGCGTCGTTGCCAGCGTCGAAGGAGTTGTGGATGCTGCCGTCGAAGCAGTTGTGGATGCTGGCGTCGTTGCCAGCGTCGAAGGAGTATTGGAAGCTGGCGTCGTTGCCAGCGTCGAAGGAGTTGTGGATGCTGCCATCGTCGAAGGAGTTGTGGATGCTGCCGTCGTTGCCAGCGTCGAAAGAGTTGTGGATGCTGCCGTCGAAGCAGTTGTTGGTGGCGTCGTTGCCAGCGTCGAAGGAGTTGTGGATGCTGGCATCGTTGCCAGCGTCGAAGGAGTTGTGGATGCTGCTGTCGAATCAGTTGTGGGGGGCGTCGTTGGCAGCGTCGAAGGATTTGTGGATGCTACCGTCGTTGCCAGCGTCGGAGGAGTTGTGGATGCTGGCGTCGTTGCCAGCGTCGAAGGAGTTGTGGATGCTGCCGTCGAAGCAGTTGTGGATGCTGGCGACGTTGCCAGCGTCGAAGGAGTTGTGGATGCTGCCGTCGAAGCAGTTGTGGATGCTGGCGTCGTTGCCAGCGTCGAAGGAGTTGTGGATGCTGGCGTCATTGCCAGCGTCGAAGGAGTAGTGGAAGCTGGCGTCGTTGCCAGCGTCGAAGGAGTTGTGGATGCTGCCGTCGTTGCCAGCGTCGAAGGAGTTGTGGATGCTGCCGTCGAAGCAGTTGTTGGTGGCGTCGTTGCCAGCGTCGAAGGAGTTGTGGATGCTGGCGTCGTTGCCAGCGTCAAAGGAGTTGTGGATGCTGGCGTCGAAGCAGTTCTGGGTGGCGTCGTTGCCAGCGTCGAAGGAGTTGTGGATGCTGTCGTCGTTGCCAGTGTAGAAGGAGTTGTGGATGCTGCCGTCGTTGCCAGCGTCGAAGGAGTTGTGGATGCTGCCGTCGTTGCCAGCGTCGAAGGAGTTGTGGGTGGCGTCGTTGGCAGAGTCGAAGGAGTTGTGGATGCTGGCGTCGTTGCAGGCGTCGAATGAGTTGTGGATGCTGCTGTCGTTGCCGGCGTCGAAGGAGTTGTGGATACTGCTGTCGTTGCCGGCGTCGAAGGAGTTGTGGATGCTGCTGTCGTTGCAGGCGTCGAAGGAGTTGTGGATGCTGCTGTCGTTGCAGGCGTCGAAGGAGTTGCGGATGCTGCCGTCGAAGCAGTTGTGGATGCTGGCGACGTTGCCAGCGTCGAAGGAGTTGTGGATGCTGCCGTCGAAGCAGTTGTGGATGCTGGCGTCGTTGCCAGCGTCGAAGGAGTTGTGGATGCTGGCGTCGTTGCCAGCGTCGAAGGAGTAGTGGAAGCTGGCGTCGTTGCCAGCGTCGAAGGAGTTGTGGATGCTGCCGTCGATGCCAGCGTCGAAGGAGTTGTGGGTGGCGTCGTTGGCAGAGTCGAAGGAGTTGTGGATGCTGGCGTCGTTGCCGGCGTCGAAGGAGTTGTGGATGCTGGCGTCGTTGCAGGCGTCGAAGGAGTTGTGGATGCTGCTGTCGTTGCCGGCGTCGAAGGAGTTGTGGATACTGCTGTCGTTGCCGGCGTCGAAGGAGTTGTGGATGCTGCTGTCGTTGCAGGCGTCGAAGGAGTTGTGGATGCTGCTGTCGTTGCAGGCGTCGAAGGAGTTGCGGATGCTGCCGTCGAAGCAGTTGTGGATGCTGGCGACGTTGCCAGCGTCGAAGGAGTTGTGGATGCTGCCGTCGAAGCAGTTGTGGATGCTGGCGTCGTTGCCAGCGTCGAAGGAGTTGTGGATGCTGGCGTCGTTGCCAGCGTCGAAGGAGTAGTGGAAGCTGGCGTCGTTGCCAGCGTCGAAGGAGTTGTGGATGCTGCCGTCGATGCCAGCGTCGAAGGAATTGTGGATGCTGGCGTCGTTGCCAGCGTCGAAGGAGTTGTGGATGCTGGCGTCGTTGCCAGCGTCGAAAGAGTTCTGGATGCTGCCGTCGAAGCAGTTGTGGGGGGCGTCGTTGGCAGCGTCAAAGGAGTTGTGGATGCTGCCGTCGTTGCCAGCGTCGAAGGAGTTGTGGATGCTGTTGTCGAATCAGTTGTGGGGGGCGTCGTTGGCAGCGTCGAATGAGTTGTGGATTCTGCCGTCGTTGCCAGCGTCGAAGGAGTTGTGGATGCTGCTGTCGTTGCAGGCGTCGAAGGAGTTGTGGATGCTGCCGTCGAAGCAGTTGTGGATGCTGGCGACGTTGCCAGCGTCGAAGGAGTTGTGGATGCTGCCGTCGAAGCAGTTGTGGATGCTGGCGTCGTTGCCAGCGTCGAAGGAGTTGTGGATGCTGCCGTCGAAGCAGTTGTTGGTGGCGTCGTTGCCAGCGTCGAAGGAGTTGTGGATGCTGGCGTCGTTGCCAGCGTCGAAGGAGTTGTGGATGCTGCCGTCGTTGCAAGTGTCGAAGGAGTTGTGGATGCTGGCGTCGTTGCCAGCATCGAAGGAGTTCTGGATGCTGCCGTCGAACCAGTTGTGGATGCTGGCGTCGTTGCCAGTGTCGAAGGAGTTGTGGATGCTGGCGTCGTTGCCAGCGTCGAAGGAGTTGTGGATGCTGCCGTCGAACCAGTTGTGGATGCTGCCGTCGAACCAGTTGTGGATGCTGTCGTCGTTGCCAGCGTCGAAGGAGTTGTGGATGCTGGCGTCGAAGCAGTTGTGGATGCTGGCGTCGTTGCCAGCGTCGAAGGAGTTGTGGATGCTGCCGTCGTTGCCAGCGTCGAAGGAGTTGTGGATGCTGGCGTCGAAGGAGTTGTGGGTGGCGTCGTTGTCAGCGTCGAAGGAGTTATGGATGCTGGCGTCGTTGCCAGCGTCGAAGGAGTTGTGGATGCTGGCGTCGTTGCCAGCGTCGAAGGAGTTGTTGATGCTGGCGTCGTTGCCAGCGTCGGAGGAGTTGTGGATGCTGCCATCGTTGCCAGCGTCGAAGGAGTTGTGGATGCTGCCGTCGTCGAAGGAGTTGTGGATGCTGCCGTCGTTGCCAGCGTCGAAGGAGTTGTGGATGCTGCCGTCGAATTAGTTGTTGGTGGCGTCGTTGCCAGCGTCGAAGGAGTTGTGGATGCTGGCGTCGTTGCCAGCGTCGAAGGAGTTGTGGATGCTGCCGTCGTTGCAAGTGTCGAAGGAGTTGTGGATGCTGGCGTCGTTGCCAGCATCGAAGGAGTTCTGGATGCTGCCGTCGAACCAGTTGTGGATGCTGGCGTCGTTGCCAGCGTCGAAGGAGTTGTGGATGCTGGCGTCGTTGCCAGCGTCGAAGGAGTTGTGGATGCTGCCGTCGAACCAGTTGTGGATGCTGCCGTCGAACCAGTTGTGGATGCTGTCGTCGTTGCCAGCGTCGAAGGAGTTGTGGATGCTGGCGTCGAAGCAGTTGTGGATGCTGGCGTCGTTGCCAGCGTCGAAGGAGTTGTGGATGCTGCCGTCGTTGCCAGCGTCGAAGGAGTTGTGGATGCTGGCGTCGAAGGAGTTGTGGGTGGCGTCGTTGTCAGCGTCGAAGGAGTTATGGATGCTGGCGTCGTTGCCAGCGTCGAAGGAGTTGTGGATGCTGGCGTCGTTGCCAGCGTCGAAGGAGTTGTTGATGCTGGCGTCGTTGCCAGCGTCGGAGGAGTTGTGGATGCTGCCATCGTTGCCAGCGTCGAAGGAGTTGTGGATGCTGCCGTCGATGACAGCGTCGAAGGAGTTGTGGATGCTGCCGTCGTTGCCAGCGTCGAAGGAGTTGTGGATGCTGCCGTCGTTGCCAGCGTCGAAGGAGTTGTGGATGCTGCCGTCGAAGCAGTTGTGGATGCTGGCGTCGTTGCCAGCGTCGAAGGAGTTGTGGATGCTGCCGTCGTTGCCAGCGTCGAAGGAGTTGTGGATGCTGGCGTCGAAGCAGTTGTGGGTGGCGTCGTTGTCAGCGTCGAAGGAGTTGTGGATGCTGGCGTCGTTGCCAGCGTCAAAGGAGTTGTGGATGCTGGAGTCGTTGCCAGCGTCGAAGGAGTTGTGGATGCTGGCGTCGTTGCCAGCGTCGGAGGAGTTGTGGATGCTGGCGTCGTTGCCAGCGTCGAAGGAGTTGTGGATGCTGCCGTCGAAGGAGTTGTGGATGCTGGCGTCGTTGCCAGCGTCGAAGGAGTTGTGGATGCTGGCGTCGAAGCAGTTCTGGGTGGCGTCGTTGCCAGCGTCGAAGGAGTTGTGGATGCTGTCGTCGTTGCCAGCGTAGAAGGAGTTGTGGATGCTGCCGTCGTTGCCAGCATCGAAGGAGTTGTGGGTGGCGTCGTTGGCAGAGTCGAAGGAGTTGTGGATGCTGGCGTCGTTGCCGGCGTCGAAGGAGTTGTGGATGCTGGCGTCGTTGCAGGCGTCGAAGGAGTTGTGGATGCTGGCGTCGTTGCAGGCGTCGAAGGAGTTGTGGATGCTGCTGTCGTTGCCGGCGTCGAAGGAGTTGTGGATGCTGGCGTCGTTGCCGGCGTCGAAGGAGTTGTGGATGCTGCTGTCGTTGCAGGCGTCGAAGGAGTTGCGGATGCTGCCGTCGAAGCAGTTGTGGATGCTGGCGACGTTGCCAGCGTCGAAGGAGTTGTGGATGCTGCCGTCGAAGCAGTTGTGGATGCTGGCGTCGTTGCCAGCGTCGAAGGAGTTGTGGATGCTGCCGTCGTTGCCAGCGTCGAAGGAGTTGTGGATGCTGGCGTCGTTGCCAGCGTCGAAGGAGTTGTGGATGCTGGCGTCGTTGCCAGCGTCGAAGGAGTTGTGGATGCTGCCGTCGAAGCAGTTGTTGGTGGCGTCGTTGCCAGCGTCGAAGGAGTTGTTGATGCTGGCGTCGTTGCAAGCGTCGAATGAGTTGTGGATGCTGCCGTCGTTGCAAGTGTCGAAGGAGTTGTGGATGCTGGCGTCGTTGCCAGCGTCGAAGGAGTTCTGGATGCTGCCGTCGAACCAGTTGTGGATGCTGGCGTCGTTGCCAGTGTCGAAGGAGTTGTGGATGCTGGCGTCGTTGCCAGCGTCGAAGGAGTTCTGGATGCTGGCGTCGTTGCCAGCGTCGAAGGAGTTGTGGATGCTGGCGTCGTTGCCAGCGTCGAAGGAGTTGTGGATGCTGCCGTCGAAGCAGTTGTGGATGCTGGCGTCGTTGCCAGCGTCGAAGGAGTTGTGGATGCTGCCGTCGTTGCCAGCGTCGAAGGAGTTGTGGATGCTGGCGTCGAAGCAGTTGTGGGTGGCGTCCTTGTCAGCGTCGAAGGAGTTATGGATGCTGGCGTCGTTGCCAGCGTCGAAGGAGTTGTGGATGCTGGCGTCGTTGCCAGCGTCGAAGGAGTTGTTGATGCTGGCGTCGTTGCCAGCGTCGGAGGAGTTGTGGATGCTGCCGTCGTTGCCAGCGTCGAAGGAGTTGTGGATGCTGCCGTCGTTGCCAGCGTCGAAGGAGTTGTGGATGCTGGCGTCGAAGCAGTTGTGGATGCTGGCGTCGTTGCCAGCGTCGAAGGAGTTGTGGATGCTGCCGTCGTTGCAAGCGTCGAAGGAGTTGTGGATGCTGGCGTCGAAGCAGTTGTGGGTGGCGTCGTTGTCAGCGTCGAAGGAGTTGTGGATGCTGCCGTCGTTGCCAGCATCGAAGGAGTTGTGGATGCTGCCGTCGAAGCAGTTGTTGGTTGCGTCGTTGCCAGAGTCGAAGGAGTTGTGGATGCTGGCGTCGTTGCCAGCGTCGAAGGAGTTGTGGATGCTGCCGTCGTTGCCAGCGTCGAAGGAGTTGTTGATGCTGCCGTCGAAGCAGTTGTGGGTGGCGTCGTTGGCAGAGTCGAAGGAGTTGTGGATGATGGCGGCGTTGCCGGCGTCGAAGGAGATGTGGATACTGGCGTCGTTGCCGGCGTCGAAGGAGTTGTGGATGCTGGCGTCGTTGCCGGCGTCGAAGGAGTTGTGGATGCTGGTGTTGTTGCCGGAGTCGAAGGAGTTGTGGATGCTGCCGTCGTTGCCAGCGTCAAAGGAGTTGTGGATGCTGGCGTCGAAGCAGTTCTGGGTGGCGTCGTTGCCAGCGTCGAAGGAGTTGTGGATGCTGTCGTCGTTGCCAGCGTAGAAGGAGTTGTGGATGCTGCCGTCGTTGCCAGCGTCGAAGGAGTTGTGGATGCTGCCGTCGTTGCCAGCGTCGAAGGAGTTGTGGGTGGCGTCGTTGGCAGAGTCGAAGGAGTTGTGGATGCTGGCGTCGTTGCCGGCGTCGAAGGAGTTGTGGATGCTGGCGTCGTTGCAGGCGTCGAAGGAGTTGTGGATGCTGCTGTCGTTGCCGGCGTCGAAGGAGTTGTGGATGCTGCTGTCGTTGCCGGCGTCGAAGGAGTTGTGGATGCTGCTGTCGTTGCAGGCGTCGAAGGAGTTGTGGATGCTGCTGTCGTTGCAGGCGTCGAAGGAGTTGCGGATGCTGCCGTCGAAGCAGTTGTGGATGCTGGCGACGTTGCCAGCGTCGAAGGAGTTGTGGATGCTGCCGTCGAAGCAGTTGTGGATGCTGGCGTCGTTGCCAGCGTCGAAGGAGTTGTGGATGCTGGCGTCGTTGCCAGCGTCGAAGGAGTAGTGGAAGCTGGCGTCGTTGCCAGCGTCGAAGGAGTTGTGGATGCTGCCGTCGATGCCAGCGTCGAAGGAGTTGTGGGTGGCGTCGTTGGCAGAGTCGAAGGAGTTGTGGATGCTGGCGTCGTTGCCGGCGTCGAAGGAGTTGTGGATGCTGGCGTCGTTGCAGGCGTCGAAGGAGTTGTGGATGCTGCTGTCGTTGCCGGCGTCGAAGGAGTTGTGGATACTGCTGTCGTTGCCGGCGTCGAAGGAGTTGTGGATGCTGCTGTCGTTGCAGGCGTCGAAGGAGTTGTGGATGCTGCTGTCGTTGCAGGCGTCGAAGGAGTTGCGGATGCTGCCGTCGAAGCAGTTGTGGATGCTGGCGACGTTGCCAGCGTCGAAGGAGTTGTGGATGCTGCCGTCGAAGCAGTTGTGGATGCTGGCGTCGTTGCCAGCGTCGAAGGAGTTGTGGATGCTGGCGTCGTTGCCAGCGTCGAAGGAGTAGTGGAAGCTGGCGTCGTTGCCAGCGTCGAAGGAGTTGTGGATGCTGCCGTCGATGCCAGCGTCGAAGGAGTTGTGGATGCTGGCGTCGTTGCCAGCGTCGAAAGAGTTCTGGATGCTGCCGTCGAAGCAGTTGTGGGGGGCGTCGTTGGCAGCGTCAAAGGAGTTGTGGATGCTGCCGTCGTTGCCAGCGTCGAAGGAGTTGTGGATGCTGTTGTCGAATCAGTTGTGGGGGGGCGTCGTTGGCAGCGTCGAATCAGTTGTGGGGGGCGTCGTTGGCAGCGTCGAAGGAGTTGTGGATGCTGCCGTCGAAGCAGTTGTGGATGCTGGCGACGTTGCCAGCGTCGAAGGAGTTGTGGATGCTGCCGTCGAAGCAGTTGTGGATGCTGGCGACGTTGCCAGCGTCGAAGGAGTTGTGGATGCTGCCGTCGAAGCAGTTGTGGATGCTGGCGTCGTTGCCAGCGTCGAAGGAGTTGTGGATGCTGGCGTCGTTGCCAGCGTCGAAGGAGTAGTGGAAGCTGGCGTCGTTGCCAGCGTCGAAGGAGTTGTGGATGCTGGCGTTGTTGCCAGCGTCGAAGGAGTTGTGGATGCTGCTGTCGTTGCCGGCGTCGAAGGAGTTGTGGATGCTGCTGTCGTTGCAGGCGTCGAAGGAGTTGTGGATGCTGCTGTCGTTGCAGGCGTCGAAGGAGTTGCGGATGCTGCCGTCGAAGCAGTTGTGGATGCTGGCGACGTTGCCAGCGTCGAAGGAGTTGTGGATGCTGCCGTCGAAGCAGTTGTGGATGCTGGCGTCGTTGCCAGCGTCGAAGGAGTATTGGAAGCTGGCGTCGTTGCCAGCGTCGAAGGAGTTGTGGATGCTGCCGTCGAAGCAGTTGTGGATGCTGGCGTCGTTGCCAGCGTCGAAGGAGTATTGGAAGCTGGCGTCGTTGCCAGCGTCGAAGGAGTTGTGGATGCTGCCATCGTCGAAGGAGTTGTGGATGCTGCCGTCGTTGCCAGCGTCGAAAGAGTTGTGGATGCTGCCGTCGAAGCAGTTGTTGGTGGCGTCGTTGCCAGCGTCGAAGGAGTTGTGGATGCTGGCATCGTTGCCAGCGTCGAAGGAGTTGTGGATGCTGCTGTCGAATCAGTTGTGGGGGGCGTCGTTGGCAGCGTCGAAGGATTTGTGGATGCTACCGTCGTTGCCAGCGTCGGAGGAGTTGTGGATGCTGGCGTCGTTGCCAGCGTCGAAGGAGTTGTGGATGCTGCCGTCGAAGCAGTTGTGGATGCTGGCGACGTTGCCAGCGTCGAAGGAGTTGTGGATGCTGCCGTCGAAGCAGTTGTGGATGCTGGCGTCGTTGCCAGCGTCGAAGGAGTTGTGGATGCTGGCGTCATTGCCAGCGTCGAAGGAGTAGTGGAAGCTGGCGTCGTTGCCAGCGTCGAAGGAGTTGTGGATGCTGCCGTCGTTGCCAGCGTCGAAGGAGTTGTGGATGCTGCCGTCGAAGCAGTTGTTGGTGGCGTCGTTGCCAGCGTCGAAGGAGTTGTGGATGCTGGCGTCGTTGCCAGCGTCAAAGGAGTTGTGGATGCTGGCGTCGAAGCAGTTCTGGGTGGCGTCGTTGCCAGCGTCGAAGGAGTTGTGGATGCTGTCGTCGTTGCCAGTGTAGAAGGAGTTGTGGATGCTGCCGTCGTTGCCAGCGTCGAAGGAGTTGTGGATGCTGCCGTCGTTGCCAGCGTCGAAGGAGTTGTGGGTGCTGCGTCGTTGCAGAGTCGAAGGAGTTGTGGATGCTGGCGTCGTTGCAGGCGTCGAATGAGTTGTGGATGCTGCTGTCGTTGCCGGCGTCGAAGGAGTTGTGGATACTGCTGTCGTTGCCGGCGTCGAAGGAGTTGTGGATGCTGCTGTCGTTGCAGGCGTCGAAGGAGTTGTGGATGCTGCTGTCGTTGCAGGCGTCGAAGGAGTTGTGGATGCTGCCGTCGAAGCAGTTGTGGATGCTGGCGTCGTTGCCAGCGTCGAAGGAGTTGTGGATGCTGCGTCGTTGCCAGCGTCGAAGCAGTTGTGGATGCTGGCGTCGTTGCCAGCGTCGAAGGAGTTGTGGATGCTGCGTCGTTGCCAGCGTCGAAGGAGTTGTGGAAGCTGGCGTCGTTGCCAGCGTCGAAGGAGTTGTGGATGCTGCCGTCGATGCCAGCGTCGAAGGAGTTGTGGTGCTGGCGTCGTTGGCAGAGTCGAAGGAGTTGTGGATGCTGGCGTCGTTGCCGGCGTCGAAGGAGTTGTGGATGCTGGCGTCGTTGCAGGCGTCGAAGGAGTTGTGGATGCTGCTGTCGTTGCCGGCGTCGAAGGAGTTGTGGATGCTGCTGTCGTTGCCGGCGTCGAAGGAGTTGTGGATGCTGCTGTCGTTGCAGGCGTCGAAGGAGTTGTGGATGCTGCTGTCGTTGCAGGCGCGAAGGAGTTGCGGATGCTGCCGTCGAAGCAGTTGTGGATGCTGGCGACGTTGCCAGCGTCGAAGGAGTTGTGGATGCTGCCGTCGAAGCAGTTGTGGATGCTGGCGTCGTTGCCAGCGTCGAAGGAGTTGTGGATGCTGGCGTCGTTGCCAGCGTCGAAGGAGTAGTGGAAGCTGGCGTCGTTGCCAGCGTCGAAGGAGTTGTGGATGCTGCCGTCGTTGCCAGCGTCGAAGGAGTTGTTGATGCTGCCGTCGTTGCCAGCGTCGAAGGAGTTGTGGATGCTGCTGTCGTTGCCGGCGTCGAAGGAGTTGTGGATGCTGCCGTCGAAGCAGTTGTGGATGCTTGCGTCGTTGCCAGCGTCGAAGGAGTTGTGGATGCTGCCGTCGTTTCCAGCGTCGAAGGAGTTGTGGATGCTGGCGTCGAAGCAGTTGTGGATGCTGGCGTCGTTGCCAGCGTCGAAGGAGTTGTGGATGCTGCCGTCGTTGCCAGCGTCGAAGGAGTTGTGGATGCTGGCGTCGAAGCAGTTGTGGAAGCTGGCGTCGTTGACAGCGTCGAAGGAGTTGTGGATGCTGGCGTTGAAGCAGTTGTGGGTGGCGTCGTTGTCAGCGTCGAAGGAGTTGTGGATGCTGGCGTCGTTGCCAGCGTCGAAGGAGTTGTGGATGCTGGCGTCGTTGCCAGCGTCGAAGGAGTTGTGGATGCTGCCGTCGTTGCCAGCATCGAAGGAGTTGTGGATGCTGCCGTCGTTGCCAGCGTCGAAGGAGTTGTGGATGCTGGCGTCGTTGCCAGTGTCGAAGGAGTTGTTGATGCTGGCGTCGTTGCCAGCGTCGAAGGAGTTGTGGATGCTGCCGTCGAACCAGTTGTGGATGCTGCCGTCGAACCAGTTGTGGATGCTGTCGTCGTTGCCAGCGTCGAAGGAGTTGTGGATGCTGGCGTCGAGCAGTTGTGGATGCTGGCGTCTGTTGCCAGCGTCGAAGGAGTTGTGGATGCTGCCGTCGTTGCCAGCGTCGAAGGAGTTGTGGATGCTGGCGTCGAAGGAGTTGTGGGGTGGCGTCGTTGTCAGCGTCGAAGGAGTTATGGATGCTGGCGTCGTGTGCCAGCGTCGAAGGAGTTGTGGATGCTGGCGTCGTTGCCAGCGTCGAAGGAGTTGTTGATGCTGGCGTCGTTGCCAGCGTCGGAGGAGTGTGGATGCTGCCATCGTTGCCAGCGTTCGAAGGGGTAGTTGTGGATGCTGCCGTCGTCGAAGGAGTTGTGGATGCTGCCGTCGTTGCCAGCGTCGAAGGAGTTGTGGATGCTGGCCGTCGTTGCAGGGGGGGGGGGGGGGGGGGGGGGGGGGGGGGTGGGGGGGGGGGGGAGCGTCGAAGGAGTTGTGGATGCTGCCGTCGTTGCCAGCGTCGAAGGAGTTGTGGATGCTGCCGTCGTTGCCGGCATCGAAGGAGTTGTGGATGCTGGCGTCGTTGCCAGGCAGTTGTGGATGCTGGCGTCGTTGCCAGCGTCGAAGGAGTTGTGGATGCTGCCGTCGAAGCAGTTGTGGGTGGCGTCGTTGTCAGCGTCGAAGGAGTTGTGGATGCTGCCGTCGAAGGAGTTGTGGATGCTGCCGTCGAAGCAGTTGTGGATGCTGCCGTCGTTGCCAGCGTCGAAGGAGTTGTGGATGCTGCCGTCGTTGCCAGCGTCGAAGGAGTTGTGGATGCTGCCGTCGTTGCCAGCGTCGAAGGAGTTGTGGATGCTGCCGTCGTTGCCAGCGTCGAAGGAGTTGTGGATGCTGCCGTCGTTGCCAGCGTCGAAGGAGTTGTGGATGCTGCCGTCGTTGCCAGCGTCGAAGGAGTTGTGGATGCTGGCGTCGAAGGAGTTGTGGATGCTGGTCGTTGTCAGCGTCGGAAGGAGTTGTGGATGCTGGCGTCGTTGCCAGCGTCGAAGGAGTTGTGGATGCTGGCGTCGTTGCCAGCGTCGAAGGAGTTGTGATGCTGCGTCGTGCCAGCGTCGGAGGAGTTGTGGATGCTGCCGTCGTTGCCAGCGTCGAAGGAGTTGTGGATGCTGCCGTCGTTGCAGCGTCGAAGGAGTTGTGATGCGATCGTTGCCGTCGTGGGTGGCGTCGTTGTCTGTCGGTCGAAGGAGTTGTGGATGCTGGCGTCGTTGCCAGTCGTCGAAGGAGTTGTGGATGCTGGCGTCGTTGCAGCGTCGAAGGAGTTGTGGATGCTGGCGTCGTTGCCAGCGTCGAAGGAGTTGTGGATGCTGGCCGTCGTTGCCAGCGTCGAAGGAGTTGTGGATGCTGGCGTCGTTGCCGGCGTCAAAGGAGTTGTGGATGCTGGCGTCGTTGCCGGCGTCGAAGGAATTGTGGATGCTGGCGTCATTGCCGGCGTCGAAGGAGGTGTGGATGCTGGAGTCGTTGCCGGCGTCGAACGAGTTGTGGATGCTGCCGTCGAAGCAGTTGTGGATGCTGGCGTCGATGCCAGCGTCAAAGGAGTTGTGGATGCTGCCGTCGAAGGAGTTGTGGATGCTGCCGTCGAAGCAGTTGTTGATGCTTGCGTCGTTGCCAGCGTCGAAGGAGTTGTGGATGCTGCCGTCGTTGCCAGCGTCGAAGGAGTTGTGGATGCTGGCGTCGAAGCAGTTGTGGAAGCTGGCGTCGTTGCCAGCGTCGAAGGAGTTGTGGATGCTGGCGTTGAAGCAGTTGTGGGTGGCGTCGTTGTCAGCGTCGAAGGAGTTGTGGATGCTGGCGTCGTTGCCAGCGTCGAAGGAGTTGTGGATGCTGGCGTCGAAGCAGTTGTTGATGCTTGCGTCGTTGCCAGCGTCGAAGGAGTTGTGGATGCTGCCGTCGTTGCCAGCGTCGAAGGAGTTGTGGATGCTGGCGTCGAAGCAGTTGTGGAAGCTGACGTCGTTGCCAGCGTCGAAGGAGTTGTGGATGCTGGCGTTGAAGCAGTTGTGGGTGGCATCGTTGTCAGCGTCGAAGGAGTTGTGGATGCTGGCGTCGTTGCCAGCGTCGAAGGAGTTGTGGATGCTGGCGTCGTTGCCAGCGTCGAAGGAGTTGTGGATGCTGCCGTCGTTGCCAGCGTCGAAGGAGTTGTGGATGCTGCCGTCGTTGCCAGCGTCGAAGGAGTTGTGGATGCTGCCGTCGTTGCCAGCGTCGAAGGAGTTGTGGATGCTGCCGTCGTTGCCAGCGTCGAAGAAGTTGTGGATGCTGCCGTCGTTGCCAGCGTCGAAGGAGTTGTGGATGCTGGCGTCGAAGCAGTTGTGGGAGGCATCGTTGCCAGCGTCGAAGGAGATGTGGATGCTGGCGTCGTTGCCGGCGTCGAAGGAATTGTGGATGCTGGCGTCGAAGGAGTTGTGGATGCTGCCGTCGTTGCAGATGCTGCCGTCGTTGCCGGCGTCGAAGGAGTTGTGGATGCTGCCGTCGTTGCCGGCGTCGAAGGAGTTGTGGATGCTGCCGTCGTAACCGGCGTCGAAGGAGATGTGGATGCTGGCGTCGTTGCTGGCGTCAAAGGAGTTGTGGATACTGGCGTTGTTGCCGGCGTCATAGGAGTTGTGGATGCTGGCGTCGTTGCCGGCGTCGAAGGAGTTGTGGATGCTGCTGTCGTTGCCGGCGTCGAAGGAGTTGTGGATGCTGCCGTCGAAGGAGTTGTGGATGCTGCCGTCGAAGGAGTTGTGGATGCTGCCGTCGAAGCAGTTGTGGATGCTTGCGTCGTTGCCAGCGTCGAAGGAGTTGTGGATGCTGCCGTCGTTGCCAGCGTCGAAGGAGTTGTGGATGCTGCCGTCGTTGCCAGCGTCGAAGGAGTTGTGGATGCTGCCGTCGTTGCCAGCGTCGAAGGAGTTGTGGATGCTGCCGTCGAAGGAGTTGTGGATGCTGCCGTCGTTGCCGGCATCGAAGGAGTTGTGGATGCTGGCGTCGTTGCCGGCGTCGAAGGAGTTGTGGATGCTGCTGTCGATGCCGGCGTCGAAGGAGTTGTGGATGCTGCCGTCGAAGCAGTTGTGGATGCTGGCGTCGTTGCCAGCGTCGAAGGAGTTGTGGATGCTGCCATCGAAGGAGTTGTGGATGCTGCCGTCGAAGCAGTTGTGGATGCTTGCGTCGTTGCCAGCGTCGAAGGAGTTGTGGATGCTGCCGTCGTTGCCAGCGTCGAAGGAGTTGTGGATGCTGCCGTCGTTGCCAGCGTCGAAGGAGTTGTGGATGCTGCCGCCGTTGCCAGCGTCGAAGGAGTTGTGGATGCTGCCGTCGTTGCCAGCGTCGAAGCAGTTGTGGATGCTGCCGTCGTTGCCAGCGTAGACGGAGTTGTGGATGCAGCCGTCGAAGCAGTTGTGGATGCTGGCGTCGTTGCCGGCGTCGAAGGAGTTGTGGATGCTGGCGTCGTTGCCGGCGTCGAAGGAGTTGTGGATGCTGGCGTCGTTGCCGGCGTCGAAGGAGTTGTGGATGCTGCCGTCGAAGCAGTTGTGGATGCTGGCGTCGTTGCCGGCGTCGAAGGAGTTGTGGATGCTTGCGTCGTTGCCAGCGTCGAAGGAGTATTGGAAGCTGCTGTCGTTGCCAGCGTCGAAGGAGTATTGGAAGCTGCTGTCGTTGCCAGCGTCGAAGGAGTTGTGGATGCTTGCGTCGTTGCCAGCGTCGAAGGAGTATTGGAAGCTGCTGTCGTTGCCAGCGTCGAAGGAGTATTGGAAGCTGCCGTCGTTGCCAGCGTCGAAGGAGTTGTGGATGCTGGCGTCGTTGCCGGCGTCAAAGGAGTTGTGGATGCTGGCGTCGTTGCCGGCGTCAAAGGAGTTGTGGATGCTGGCGTCGTTGCCGGCGTCGAAGGAATTGTGGATGCTGGCGTCGTTGCCGGCGTCGAAGGAGGTGTGGATGCTGGAGTCGTTGCCGGCGTCGAACGAGTTGTGGATGCTGCCGTCGAAGCAGTTGTGGATGCTGGCGTCGATGCCAGCGTCAAAGGAGTTGTGGATGCTGCCGTCGAAGGAGTTGTGGATGCTGCCGTCGAAGCAGTTGTTGATGCTTGCGTCGTTGCCAGCGTCGAAGGAGTTGTGGATGCTGCCGTCGTTGCCAGCGTCGAAGGAGATGTGGATGCTGCCGTCGTTGCCAGCGTCGAAGGAGATGTGGATGCTGCCGTCGTTGCCAGCGTCGAAGGAGTTGTGGATGCTGCCGTCGTTGCCAGCGTCGAAAGAGTTGTGGATGCTGCCGTCGTTGCCAGCGTCAAAGGAGTTGTGGATGCTGCCGTCGTTGCCAGCGTCGAAGGAGTTGTGGATGCTGCCGTCGAAGCAGTTGTGGATGCTGCGTCGTTGCCAGCGTCGAAGGAGTTGTGGATGCTGCCGTCGTTGCCAGCGTCGAAGGAGTTGTGGATGCTGCCGGTCGTTGCCAGCGTCGAAGAGTTGTGGATGCTGCCGTCGTTGCCAGCGTCGAAGGAGTTGTGGATGCTGCCTGTCGTTGCCAGGCGGTCGAAGGAGTTGTGGATGTGCGTGTTGCAGCGTCGGAGATAGGCAGTTGTGGATGCTGCGTCGTTGCCAGCGTCGAAGGAGTTGTGGAAGATGCCGTCGTTTCCAGCGTCGAAAGGAGTTGGTGGATTGCTGGCGACGAAGAGCAGTTGTGGATGTGGGCGTCGTTGCAGCGTCTAGATGGCGTTGTGGATGCAGCCGTCGTTGCCAGCGTCGAAGGAGTGTGGTGTGCCGTCCCGTCGAAGCAGTTGCTGGGATGGCGTCCGTCTGTCCAGCGTCGAAGAGTGGTGGATTGCTGGCCGTCGTTGCCAGCGTCGAAGGAGTTGTGGATGCTGGCGTCAAAGGAGTTGTGGATGCTGGCGTCGTTGCCGGCGTCGAAGGAGTTGTGGATGGTGCCGTCGAAGGAGTTGTGGATGGCTGCCGTCGAAGGAGTTGTGGATGCTGCCGTCGAAGGAGTTGTGGATGCTGCCGTCGAAGGAGTTGTGGATGCTGCCGTCGAAGGAGTTGTGGATGCTGGCGTCGTCGCCAGCGTCGAAGGAGTTGTGGATGCTGGCGTCGAAGCAGTTGTGGATGCTGGCGTCGTTGCCGGCGTCGAAGCAGTTGTGGATGCTGGCGTCGTTGCCGGCGTCGAAGGAGATGTGGATGCTGGCGTCGTTGCTGGCGTCAAAGGAGTTGTGGATGCTGGCGTCGTTGCCGGCGTCATAGGAGTTGTGGATGCTGGCGTCGTTGCCGGCGTCGAAGGAGTTGTGGATGCTGCTGTCGTTGCCGGCGTCGAAGGAGTTGTGGATGCTGCCGTCGAAGGAGTTGTGGATGCTGCCGTCGAAGCAGTTGTGGATGCTGGCGTCGTTGCCAGCGTCGAAGGAGTTGTGGATGCTGCCATCGAAGGAGTTGTGGATGCTGCCGTCGAAGCAGTTGTGGATGCTTGCGTCGTTGCCAGCGTCGAAGGAGTTGTGGATGCTGCCGTCGTTGCCAGCGTCGAAGGAGTTGTGGATGCTGCCGTCGTTGCCAGCGTCGAAGGAGTTGTGGATGCTGCCGCCGTTGCCAGCGTCGAAGGAGTTGTGGATGCTGCCGTCGTTGCCAGCGTCGAAGCAGTTGTGGATGCTGCCGTCGTTGCCAGCGTCGAAGGAGTTGTGGATGCTGGCGTCGAAGCAGTTGTGGATGCTGGTGTCGTTGCCGGCGTCGAAGGAGATGTGGATGCTGGCGTCGTTGCCGGCGTCAAAGGAGTTGTGGATGCTGGCGTCGTTGCCGGCGTCAAAGGAGTTGTGGATGCTGGCGTCGTTGCCGGCGTCGAAGGAGTTGTGGATGCTGGCGTCGTTGCCGGCGTCGAAGGAGTTGTGGATGCTGGCGTCGTTGCCGGCGTCGAAGGAATTGTGGATGCTGATGTCGTTGCCGGCGTCGAAGGAGTTGTGGATGCTGCCGTCGAAGCAGTTGTGGATGCTGGCGTCGTTGCCAGCGTCGAAGGAGTTGTGGATGCTTGCGTCGTTGCCAGCGTCGAAGGAGTATTGGAAGCTGCTGTCGTTGCCAGCGTCGAAGGAGTATTGGAAGCTGCCGTCGTTGCCAGCGTCGAAGGAGTTGTGGATGCTGGCGTCGTTGCCGGCGTCAAAGGAGTTGTGGATGCTGGCGTCGTTGCCGGCGTCAAAGGAGTTGTGGATGCTGGCGTCGTTGCCGGCGTCGAAGGAATTGTGGATGCTGGCGTCGTTGCCGGCGTCGAAGGAGGTGTGGATGCTGGAGTCGTTGCCGGCGTCGAACGAGTTGTGGATGCTGCCGTCGAAGCAGTTGTGGATGCTGGCGTCGATGCCAGCGTCAAAGGAGTTGTGGATGCTGCCGTCGAAGGAGTTGTGGATGCTGCCGTCGAAGCAGTTGTTGATGCTTGCGTCGTTGCCAGCGTCGAAGGAGTTGTGGATGCTGCCGTCGTTGCCAGCGTCGAAGGAGATGTGGATGCTGCCGTCGTTGCCAGCGTCGAAGGAGATGTGGATGCTGCCGTCGTTGCCAGCGTCGAAGGAGTTGTGGATGCTGCCGTCGTTGCCAGCGTCGAAAGAGTTGTGGATGCTGCCGTCGTTGCCAGCGTCAAAGGAGTTGTGGATGCTGCCGTCGTTGCCAGCGTCGAAGGAGTTGTGGATGCTGGCGTCGAAGCAGTTGTGGGAGGCGTCGTTGCCAGCGTCGAAGGAGTTGTGGATGCTGCCGTCGTTGCCAGCGTCGACGGAGTTGTGGATGCAGCCGTCGAAGCAGTTGTGGATGCTGGCGTCGTTGCCGGCGTCGAAGGAGATGTGGATGCTGGCGTCGTTGCCGGCGTCGAAGGAGTTGTGGATGCTGCCGTCGTTGCCGGCGTCGAAGGAGTTGTGGATGCTGCCGTCGTTGCCGGCGTCGAAGGAGTTGTGGATGCTGCCGTCGTTGCCGGCGTCGAAGCAGTTGTGGATGCTGGCGTCAAAGGAGTTGTGGATGCTGGCGTCGTTGCCGGCGTCGAAGCAGTTGTGGATGCTGGCGTCAAAGGAGTTGTGGATGCTGGCGTCGTTGCCGGCGTCGAAGGAGTTGTGGATGGTGCCGTCGAAGGAGTTGTGGATGGTGCCGTCGAAGGAGTTGTGGATGCTGCCGTCGAAGGAGTTGTGGATGCTGCCGTCAAAGGAGTTGTGGATGCTGCCGTCGAAGGAGTTGTGGATGCTGCCGTCGAAGGAGTTGTGGATGCTGGCGTCGTCGCCAGCGTCGAAGGAGTTGTGGATGCTGGCGTCGAAGCAGTTGTGGATGCTGGCGTCGTTGCCGGCGTCGAAGCAGTTGTGGATGCTGGCGTCGTTGCCGGCGTCGAAGGAGATGTGGATGCTGGCGTCGTTGCTGGCGTCAAAGGAGTTGTGGATGCTGGCGTCGTTGCCGGCGTCATAGGAGTTGTGGATGCTGGCGTCGTTGCCGGCGTCGAAGGAGTTGTGGATGCTGCTGTCGTTGCCGGCGTCGAAGGAGTTGTGGATGCTGCTGTCGTTGCCGGCGTCGAAGGAGTTGTGGATGCTGCCGTCGAAGGAGTTGTGGATGCTGCCGTCGAAGGAGTTGTGGATGCTGCCGTCGAAGGAGTTGTGGATGCTGCCGTCGAAGCAGTTGTGGATGCTTGCGTCGTTGCCAGCGTCGAAGGAGTTGTGGATGCTGCCGTCGTTGCCAGCGTCGAAGGAGTTGTGGATGCTGCCGTCGTTGCCAGCGTCGAAGGAGTTGTGGATGCTGCCGTCGTTGCCAGCGTCGAAGGAGTTGTGGATGCTGCCGTCGTTGCCAGCGTCGAAGGAGTTGTGGATGCTGCCGTTGAAGGAGTTGTGGATGCTGCCGTCGTTGCCGGCATCGAAGGAGTTGTGGATGCTGGCGTCGTTGCCGGCGTCGAAGGAGTTGTGGATGCTGCTGTCGATGCCGGCGTCGAAGGAGTTGTGGATGCTGCCGTCGAAGCAGTTGGGGGTGGCGTCGTTGCCAGCGTCGAAGGAGTTGTGGATGCTGGCGTCGAAGCAGTTGTGGGAGGCATCGTTGCCAGCGTCGAAGGAGTTGTGGATGCTGCCGTCGTTGCCAGCGTAGACGGAGTTGTGGATGCAGCCGTCGAAGCAGTTGTGGATGCTGGCGTCGTTGCCAGTGTCGAAGGAGTTGTGGATGCTGGCGTTGTTGCCGGCGTCGAAGGAGTTGTGGATGCTGGCGTCGTTGCCAGCGTCGAAGGAGTTGTGGATGCTGCCGTCGTTGCCAGCGTCGAAGGAGTTGTGGATGCTGCCGTCGAAGCAGTTGGGGGTGGCGTCGTTGCCAGCGTCGAAGGAGTTGTGGATGATGCCGTCGTTGCCAGCGTCGACGGAGTTGTGGATGCTGTCGTCGAAGCAGTTGTGGATGCTGGCGTCGTTGCCGGCGTCGAAGGAGATGTGGATGCTGCTGTCGTTGCAGGCGTTGAAGGAGTTGTGGATGCTGCTGTCGTTGCAGGCGTCGAAGGAGTTGTGGATGCTGCCGTCGAAGCAGTTGTGGATTCTGGCGACGTTGCCAGCGTCAAAGGAGTTGTGGATGCTGGCGTCGTTGCCAGCGTCGAAGGAGTTGTGGATGATGCCGTCGTTGCCAGCGTCGAAGGAGTTGTGGATGCTGGCGTCGAAGCAGTTGTGGATGCTGGCATCGTTGCCAGCGTCGAAGGAGTCGTGGATGCTGCCGTCGTTGCCGGCGTCGAAGCAGTTGTGGATGCTGGCGTCGTTGCCGGCGTCGAAGGAGTTGTGGATGCTGGCGTCGTTGCCAGTGTCGAAGGAGTTGTGGATGCTGGCGTCGTTGCCAGCGTCGAAGGAGTTGTGGATGATGGCGTCGAAGCAGTTGTGGATGCTAGCGTCGTTGCCGGCGTCGAAGGAGATGTGGATGCTGGCGTCGTTGCCGGCGTCAAAGGAGTTGTGGATGCTGGCGTCGTTGCCGGCGTCGAAGGAGTTGTGGATGCTGGCGTCGTTGCCGGCGTCGAAGGAGTTGTGGATGCTGGCGTCGTTGCCGGCGTCGAAGGAGTTGTGGATGCTGGCGTCGTTGCCGGTGTCGAAGGAGTTGTGGATGCTGGCGTCGTTGCCGGCGTCGAAGGAGTTGTGGATGCTGGCGTCGTTGCCGGCGTCGAAGGAGTTGTGGATGCTGGCGTCGAAGGAGTTATGGATGCTGCTATCGTTGCCGGCGTCGAAGGAGTTGTGGATGCTGCCGTCATTGCCAGCGTCGAAGGAGTTGTGGATGCTAACGTCGTTGCCAGCGTCGAAGGAGTTGTGGATGCTGCCGTCGTTTCCAGCGTCGAAGGAGTTGTGGATGCTGGCGTCGAAGCAGTTGTGGATGCTGGCGTCGTTGCCAGCGTAGAAGGAGTTGTGGATGCTGCCGTCGTTGCCAGCGTCGAAGGAGTTGTGGATGCTGGCGTCGAAGCAGTTGTGGGTGGCGTCGTTGTCAGAGTCGAAGGAGTTGTGGATGCTGGCGTCGTTGCCAGCGTCGAAGGATTTGTGGATGCTGGCGTCGTTGCCAGCGTCGAAGGAGTTGTGGATGCTGGCGTCGTTGCCAGCGTCGGAGGAGTTGTTGATGCTGGCTTCGTTGCCAGCGTCGAAGGAGTTGTGGAGGCTGCCGTCGATGCCAGCGTCGAAGGAGTTGTGGATGCTGCCGTCGTTGCCAGCGTCGAAGGAGTTGTGGATGCTGAAGTCGTTGCCAGCGTAGAAGGAGTTGTGGATGCTGGCGTCGAAGCAGTTGTGGATGCTGGCGTCGTTGCTGGCGTCGAAGGAGATGTGGATGCTGGCGTCGTTGCCGGCGTCGAAGGAGTTGTGGATGCTGGCGTCGTTGCCGGCGTCAAAGGAGTTGTAGATGCTGGCGTCGTTGCCGGCGTCGAAGGAGTTGTGGATGCTGGCGTCGTTGCCGGCGTCGAAGGAGTTGTGGATGCTGGCGTCGTTGCCGGCGTCGAAGGAGTTGTGGATGCTGCTGTCGTTGCCGGCGTCGAAGGAGTTGTGGATGCTGCCGTCGAAGCAGTTGTGGATGCTGGCGTCGTTGCCAGCGTCGAAGGAGTTGTGGATGCTTGCGTCGTTGCCAGCGTCGAAGGAGTATTGGAAGCTGCTGTCGTTGCCAGCGTCGAAGGAGTTGTGGAAGCTGCCGTCGTTGCCAGCGTCGAAGGAGTTGTGGATGCTGGCGTCGTTGCCGGCGTCAAAGGAGTTGTGGATGCTGGCGTCGTTGCCGGCGTCAAAGGAGTTGTGGATGCTGGCGTCGTTGCCGGCGTCGAAGGAATTGTGGATGCTGGCGTCGTTGCCGGCGTCGAAGGAGTTGTGGATGCTGGAGTCGTTGCCGGCGTCGAACGAGTTGTGGATGCTGCCGTCGAAGCAGTTGTGGATGCTGGCGTCGATGCCAGCGTCGAAGGAGTTGTGGATGCTGCCGTCGAAGGAGTTGTGGATGCTGCCGTCGAAGGAGTTGTGGATGCTTGCGTCGTTGCCAGCGTCGAAGGAGTTGTGGATGCTGCCGTCGTTGCCAGCGTCGAAGGAGATGTGGATGCTGCCGTCGTTGCCAGCGTCGAAGGAGATGTGGATGCTGCCGTCGTTGCCAGCGTCGAAGGAGTTGTGGATGCTGCCGTCGTTGCCAGCGTCGAAAGAGTTGTGGATGCTGCCGTCGTTGCCAGCGTCAAAGGAGTTGTGGATGCTGCCGTCGTTGCCAGCGTCGAAGGAGTTTTGGATGCTGCCGTCGAAGCAGTTGGGGGTGGCGTCGTTGCCAGCGTCGAAGGAGTTGTGGATGCTGGCGTCGAAGCAGTTGTGGGAGGCATCGTTGCCAGCGTCGAAGGAGTTGTGGATGCTGCCGTCGTTGCCAGCGTCGACGGAGTTGTGGATGCAGCCGTCGAAGCAGTTGTGGATGCTGGCGTCGTTGCCGGCGTCGAAGGAGATGTGGATGCTGGCGTTGTTGCCGGCGTCGAAGGAGTTGTGGATGCTGCCGTCGTCGAAGGAGTTGTGGATGCTGCCGTCGTTGCCGGCGTCGAAGGAGTTGTGGATGCTGCCGTCGTTGCCAGCGTCGAAGGAGTTGTGGATGCTGCCGTCGTTGCCAGCGTCGAAGGAGTTGTGGATGCTGGCGTCGAAGCAGTTGGGGGTGGCGTCGTTGCCAGCGTCGAAGGAGTTGTGGATGCTGGCGTCGAAGCAGTTGTGGGAGGCATCGTTGCCAGCGTCGAAGGAGTTGTGGATGCTGCCGTCGTTGCCAGCGTCGACGGAGTTGTGGATGCAGCCGTCGAAGCAGTTGTGGATGCTGGCGTCGTTGCCGGCGTCGAAGGAGATGTGGATGCTGGCGTCGTTGCCGGCGTCGAAGGAGTTGTGGATGCTGCCGTCGTCGAAGGAGTTGTGGATGCTGCCGTCGTTGCCGGCGTCGAAGGAGTTGTGGATGCTGCCGTCGTTGCCAGCGTCGAAGGAGTTGTGGATGCTGCCGTCGTTGCCAGCGTCGAAGGAGTTGTGGATGCTGGCGTCGTTGCCAGCGTCGAAGGAGTTGTGGATGCTGGCGTCGTCGCCAGCGTCGAAGGAGTTGTGGATGCTGGCGTCGAAGCAGTTGTGGATGCTGGCGTCGTTGCCGGCGTCGAAGCAGTTGTGGATGCTGGCGTCGTTGCCGGCGTCGAAGGAGATGTGGATGCTGGCGTCGTTGCTGGCGTCAAAGGAGTTGTGGATGCTGGCGTCGTTGCCGGCGTCATAGGAGTTGTGGATGCTGGCGTCGTTGCCGGCGTCATAGGAGTTGTGGATGCTGGCGTCGTTGCCGGCGTCGAAGGAGTTGTGGATGCTGCTGTCGTTGCCGGCGTCGAAGGAGTTGTGGATGCTGCCATCGAAGGAGTTGTGGATGCTGCCGTCGAAGGAGTTGTGGATGCTGCCGTCGTTGCCGGCATCGAAGGAGTTGTGGATGCTGGCGTCGTTGCCGGCATCGAAGGAGTTGTGGATGCTGCTGTCGATGCCGGCGTCGAAGGAGTTGTGGATGCTGCCGTCGAAGCAGTTGTGGATGCTGGCGTCGTTGCCAGCGTCGAAGGAGTTGTGGATGCTGCCATCGAAGGAGTTGTGGATGCTGCCATCGAAGGAGTTGTGGATGCTGCCATCGAAGGAGTTGTGGATGCTGCCGTCGAAGGAGTTGTGGATGCTGCCGTCGTTGCCGGCGTCGAAGGAGTTGTGGATGCTGGCGTCGTTGCCGGCATCGAAGGAGTTGTGGATGCTGCTGTCGATGCCGGTGTCGAAGGAGTTGTGGATGCTGCCGTCGAAGCAGTTGTGGATGCTGGCGTCGTTGCCAGCGTCGAAGGAGTTGTGGATGCTGCCATCGAAGGAGTTGTGGATGCTGCCATCGAAGGAGTTGTGGATGCTTGCGTCGTTGCCAGCGTCGAAGGAGTTGTGGATGCTGCCGTCGTTGCCAGCGTCGAAGGAGTTGTGGATGCTGCCGTCGTTGCCAGCGTCGAAGGAGTTGTGGATGCTGCCGTCGTTGCCAGCGTCGAAGGAGTTGTGGATGCTGCCGTCGTTGCCAGCGTCGAAGGAGTTGTGGATGCTGCCTTCGTTGCCAGCGTCGAAGGAGTTGTGGATGCTGCCGTCGTTGCCAGCGTCGAAGGAGTTGTGGATGCTGCCGTCGTTGCCAGCGTCGAAGGAGTTGTGGATGCTGCCGTCGTTGCCAGCGTCGAAGGAGTTGTGGATGCTGCCGTCGAAGCAGTTGTGGATGCTGGCGTCGTTGCCAGCGTCGAAGGAGTTGTGGATGCTGCCGTCGTTGCCAGCGTCGAAGCAGTTGTGGATGCTGGCGTCGAAGCAGTTGTGGATGCTGGCGTCGTTGCCGGCGTCGAAGGAGATGTGGATGCTGGCGTCGTTGCCGGCGTCAACGGAGTTGTGGATGCTGGCGTCGTTGCCGGCGTCAAAGGAGTTGTGGATGCTGGCGTCGTTGCCGGCGTCGAAGGAGTTGTGGATGCTGGCGTCGTTGCCGGCGTCGAAGGAGTTGTGGATGCTGGCGTTGTTGCCGGCGTCGAAGGAGTTGTGGATGCTGCTGTCGTTGCCGGCGTCGAAGGAGTTGTGGATGCTGCCGTCGAAGCAGTTGTGGATGCTGGCGTCGTTGCCAGCGTCGAAGGAGTTGTGGATGCTTGCGTCGTTGCCAGCGTCGAAGGAGTATTGGAAGCTGCTGTCGTTCCCAGCGTCGAAGGAGTTGTGGAAGCTGCCGTCGTTGCCAGCGTCGAAGGAGTTGTGGATGCTGGCGTCGTTGCCGGCGTCAAAGGAGTTGTGGATGCTGGCGTCGTTGCCGGCGTCAAAGGAGTTGTGGATGCTGGCGTCGTTGCCGGCGTCGAAGGAATTGTGGATGCTGGCGTCGTTGCCGGCGTCGAAGGAGTTGTGGATGCTGGAGTCGTTGCCGGCGTCGAACGAGTTGTGGATGCTGCCGTCGAAGCAGTTGTGGATGCTGGCGTCGATGCCAGCGTCGAAGGAGTTGTGGATGCTGCCGTCGAAGGAGTTGTGGATGCTGCCGTCGAAGCAGTTGTTGATGCTTGCGTCGTTGCCAGCGTCGAAGGAGTTGTGGATGCTGCCGTCGTTGCCAGCGTCGAACGAGATGTGGATGCTGCCGTCGTTGCCAGCGTCGAAGGAGATGTGGATGCTGCCGTCGTTGCCAGCGTCGAAGGAGTTGTGGATGCTGCCGTCGTTGCCAGCGTCGAAAGAGTTGTGGATGCTGCCGTCGTTGCCAGCGTCAAAGGAGTTGTGGATGCTGCCGTCGTTGCCAGCGTCGAAGGAGTTGTGGATGCTGCCGTCGAAGCAGTTGGGGGTGGCGTCGTTGCCAGCGTCGAAGGAGTTGTGGATGCTGGCGTCGAAGCAGTTGTGGGAGGCATCGTTGCCAGCGTCGAAGGAGTTGTGGATGCTGCCGTCGTTGCCAGCGTCGACGGAGTTGTGGATGCAGCCGTCGAAGCAGTTGTGGATGCTGGTGTCGTTGCCGGCGTCGAAGGAGATGTGGATGCTGGCGTCGTTGCCGGCGTCGAAGGAGTTGTGGATGCTGGCGTCGTTGCCGGCGTCGAAGGAGTTGTGGATGCTGGCGTCGTTGCCGGCGTCGAAGGAGTTGTGGATGCTGCCGTCGTTGCCAGCGTCGAAGGAGTTGTGGATGCTGGCGTCGAAGCAGTTGTGGATGCTGCCGTCGTTGCCGGCGTCGAAGGAGATGTGGATGCTGGCGTCGTTGCCGGCATCAAAGGAGTTGTGGATGCTGGCGTCGTTGCCGGCGTCGAAGGAGTTGTGGATGCTGGCGTCGTTGCCGGCGTCGAAGGAGTTGTGGATGCTGGCGTCGTTGCCGGCGTCGAAGGAGTTGTGGATGCTGCTGTCGTTGCCGGCGTCGAAGGAGTTGTGGATGCTGCCGTCGAAGCAGTTGTGGATGCTGGCGTCGTTGCCAGCGTCGGAGCAGTTGTGCATGCTGGCGTCGTTGCCAGCGTCGAAGGAGTTGTGGATGCTTGCGTCGAAGCAGTTGTGGATGCTGGCGTCGTTGCCAGCGTCGAAGGAGTTCTGGATGCTGGCGTCGTTGCCGGCGTCGAAGGAGATGTGGATGCTGGCGTCGTTGCCGGCGTCGAAGGAGTTGTGGATGCTGGCGTAATTGCCGGCGTCGAAGGAGTTGTGGATGCTGCCGTCGAAGGAGATGTGGATGCTGGCGTCGTTGCCGGCGTCAAAGGAGTTGTGGATGCTGGCGTCGTTGCCGGCGTCAAAGGAGTTGTGGATAATGGCGTCGTTGCCGGCGTCGAAGGAGTTGTGGATGCTGGCGTCGTTGCCGGCGTCGAAGGAGTTGTGGATGCTGGCGTCGTTGCCGGCGTCGAAGGAGTTGTGGATGCTGCTGTCGTTGCCAGCGTCGAAGGAGTTGTGGATGCTGCCGTCGTTGCCAGCGTCGAAGGAGTTGTGGATGCTGCCGTCGTTGCCAGCGTCGAAGGAGTTGTGGATGCTGCCGTCGAAGCAGTTGTGGGGGGCGTCGTTGGCAGCGTCAAAGGAGTTGTGGATGCTGGCGTCGTTGCCAGCGTCGAAGGACTTGTGGATGCTGTTGTCGAATCAGTTGTGGGGGGCGTCATTGGCAGCGTCGAAGGAGTTTTGGATGCTGCCGTCGAAGGAGCTGTAGATGCTGGCATCGTTGCCGGCGTCGAAGGAGATGTGGATGCTGCCGTCCAAGCAGTTGTGGGTGGCGTCGTTGGCAGAGTCGAAGCACTTGTGTGTGCCGTCGAAGCAGTTGTCGAGGCACTTGTGGCATCAGGATCAAAAGGTTCAGGGGCAGTATCAAAATCTCCCACATTCCAGTCATCTGATGTTGTGGGGGCTCTTGAAAAGCTTGTGGGATCTGTTGAAGCAGTTGTCGAAGCGGCTCTCGAGGCACTTGTTGTATCAGGATCAAAAGGTTCAGGGGCAGTATCACAATCTCCCACATTCCAGTCATCTGATGTTGTGGGGGCTGTCGAAAAGCTTGTGGGATCTGTTGAAGCAGTTGTCGAAACGGCTCTCGAGGCACTTGTTGTATCAGGATCAAAAGGTTCAGGGGCAGTATCAAAATCTCCCACATTCCAGTCATTTGATGTTGGGGGGGCTGTCGAAAAGCTTGTGGGATCTGTTGACGCAGTTGTGGGATCTGTTGAAGAGTCTTCCTGGTTGAAACCTTCTGGTGGGATAACCTTACTCCCCGAGCGTTCAAATATGTTGTCTACATGACGTACTCCTGAAACACTTTTTTCCGTCTTTAAGCAGCAAGGTACTTTCACGGTTGATAACTCTCCAAATGAATTCAAATAAAACACATAAGTGATCCCGGTACCCTGTTAACAAAAACCACAGTCACATTTCAAATAGTATATAATTGTTTTTAATCTTAAATTAAACTCATGTCCTACCTTTAATTTTGATCCCACAATTTGTATGAACAAAGCTTCGGGTTTTTTGAGCTGTTTCACAATGTATTCGTTGCTGTCGAATAATCTCTTGTGGCCTAGATGTAACGAAAAACACTCAATTTACTTTAATTAACTTTTTACTTTTTTAACACCAACAGTATTTCCTCAATCTGATTAATTTTGCCTGCCAATATGCTTGCCTGCTTGTAAATTACACATATTAAATATAAAGTCACAATATTATTGAAAAACTCATTGATAAAAATAAATAAAAAGGTATCATGATTTAGGCAAACATACCAACCACTTTAACATCCCAACTGTCAGCTGACAGCTTCACAGTGGCATTTCCTCCTCCACAAGTAACCTGCGGCAATGCTGCCAGTACCCAGAAGGACTGTGATATTGCCTCACAAGTGGCAGCACCCTTCACATTCCTCTGCAGCAGATGGTCAAAATACTGCAGGGTCACTGAATGAAATTGTGACCCACCAAAAGTCTAAAGGTGTGAAACGCAAAACAGAATTTAAAATAAATCAGTTTAGTATTTTTTTTATAGATGTATGAGGACACTGGCAAAGGCAAGCGTCCTTGTGTCCCAGGGGAATTTCATTAGTTAGTGGCATTGGATTTTAGGAAACTTCTTACCCAGTGCGTAAGGTGGCAACCATTGAAGAACATCCTCAAATACAACCAAGGGCCTTTAGTCCACCACTCATGGAGGCAGTCCTTAGGTAGAAACATCATTCTCAAAGGTAGCATTCCATCTGAAAATAAACACTTCCGTCAGTCAACATGATGGTTTTATCGCACAAAAATTCACCAAAAAGTCATCAAATATACAATAGCAACAAATAACGCAATATTCACTCTTACCATTGATTACAAAAGGGGCAGCATGACTGACTGTTGAAAATCTGATGTTAACTGCATCGTCGGCACACTGATATATTGGCTGGTAGAAAAGAGACTGCGTGCCAAATTCATAAAGTGGACCTAAGATAAAAAAAATCCCCAAAGCAATCAAATCACAGCAAATTGTCACACATTTTACATTAACATAACATCCCAATACAATTAAAGTGTATTGGGAACTTATGTCTCTTTAAATTATACAACGCATGAGCCATACATCAGCGTACAAGTAGCAATGGGGTGCAGTTTGTAAACTTTTGCTCCTGACAAACGTGCGTCAATTGTTGCAGATTTAGCTCGAGCTTTGCTTTCTTCCCCCCCCAGATATAGAAAATAAACACTCCCCAAAATCCACCGCAATTTTCATGTCACTTTTTCACATACAGTGGGGAGAAAAGGTATTTAGTCAGCCACCAATTGTGCAAGTTCTCCCAGTTAAAACGATGAGAGAGGCCTGTAATTTTCATCATAGGTACACGTCAACTATGACAGACAAATTGAGAGAAAGAAATTCCAGAAAATTGTAGGATTTTCT